>JAODAL010061778.1:0-20121 GCA_025379985.1 Phyllomedusa bahiana | reverse complement strand
ATTGCTTCCCTTTAACATGGAAATGCCCCTTTAAATAGATCTTAATTCCTAACATTGGATGTGTAATATAGGGGCCATGTATAATCGCCGAGCAGTTCACACAAGAAAGGCACGGAAATGGGCCATGTTTGACAGCCTTGTTTTTGTCCTAGGGCGTATATCTGAATGTGTTAGCATATCGCCCAACACATAAGGAGAGAGGGGAGGCTCCTATGAAGTTTCTGTGAAATAAGTCAGTAAAAATGAATATATATTTGGCGGTTGTTTGATATTACAACTGTTATATGGTTCACGTTTACATTTCATAGATACATCTGCATGTGTGTTTACCTGATCGATGGGTGCACGCGCCGGCAGGATTGGCAGCGCCCGAGGCTTGTGCGCGGCTTATCACGTAAGAGGCCGCAGGTCGGGCAGGTGTCTGCGACTTAAGATTCTGCAGACTATTGGCTTTCATAATTTAATATCCTAATTAGTCCTGACACTTGTTCTCTTGTATCGGGGTCATCACCTGTGCGGCCCTGAGTCCCATCACCTTGTCCCAGCGCCGCCGCCGCCGCCACTGTGCAGATATTGAACGGGAAGAATTCCTTGTTTACCTCTAATATCTACAATTAGGTCTTTTCCCTGGAAATCGTGCGCGTTTAAGGTTCCTCATAGATCTGCTCCATGTTGAGGCAAAGGATTACATAAATCTGATTAGGATTTAGCCGTGTGTAGAAGAAACTACCCCCGGAGAGCGCGCTCCTTCCATGAAATGCCGAGGTTAGACCTCTCAGTGCTCCAGGGGACCCTCGCCATGCTGTGACCTCCACATACAAGGTAAGGGCCGCGCCGCCTCATTGATCTGTCTCTGCAAACATGAAACCTCGGGCACAAATATTGAGGCCTGAGGACGGATCGGCTGCATGGGACTGGTCCAACCGAGGGAGGAAGTGCATGAGCTCAGGACAGGAAGGCGTCCAGGACACAGCACCTTCCCGGGGAGATAGATAGATATATAGATAGATAGATAGATAGATAGATAGATATGGGATAGATAGATATGGGATAGATAGATAGTTTGATAGATAATAGATAGATTAGATAAATAGATAGATAGATAGATAGATATGGGATGGGATAGATATGGGATAGATAGAATGGATAGATAGATAGATAGATAGATAGATAGATATGGGATAAGAAGATAGATAGATATGGGATAGATAGATAGATAGATGAAAGATATGAGATAGATATGGATAGATAGATAGATAGATAATAGATAGATAGATAGGATAGATAGATAGATAGATAGATAGATATGGGGAAAAGATAGATAGATAGATAGATATGGGATAGATAATAGATAGATAGATAGATAGATATGGGATAGAATAGATAGATAGATAGATAGATAGATAGGGTGGATAGATAGATAGATAGATAGATAGGGTGGATAGATAGATAGGGTGGATAGATAGATAGGGTGGATAGATAGATAGATAGATAGGATAGATAAAATTAGATAGTTTAGATAGATAGATAGATAGATATGGGATAGATAGATAGATAGATATGAGATAGATAGATAGATAGATAGTATGAGATAGATATGAGATAGATAGATAGATAGATAGATAGATAGATAAGGATAGATGGGTCAGAGATAGATAGATATGGGATAGATAGATAGATAGATAGATATGAGATAGATATGAGATAGATAGATAGATATATAGATAGATATGAGATAGATAGATATGGGATAGATAGATAGATAGATATGAGATAGATAGATAGATAGATAGATATGGGATAGATAGATAGATAGATAGATAGATAGATAGATATGGGATAGATATGAGATAGATAGATAGATATGAGATAGATAGATAGATATGAGATAGATAGATAGATATGGGATAGATATGAGATAGATAGATAGATAGATATGGGATAGATATGAGATAGATAGATAGATATGAGATAGATAGATAGATAGATAGATATGGGATAGATAGATAGATAGATAGAATAGATAGATATGAGATGGATATGAGATAGATAGATAGATAGATAGATATGTAAAAATTAGTTTAGATAAATAGATAGATATGAGATAGATAGATATGAGATAGATAGATATGAGATAGATAGATATATAGATACCCCTGATGAAGCGTTAGTCTGTGGCGAGAAACGCGTAAGATCCTAGGATTTTATCTTTGTAGGCTACTGCCTTACAATTTTATGCTAATAAATGTTACACTGTTTAGGCCCCTGTTTGTGGACACAATATATCTCCCGCGGCCCGCAGGACCGTGTTTTTAGTATGATGCTAATAGATAGAAGATAGATAGAAAAGATAGATAGGATATTAAAATGAGTAGATATGAGATAGATAGATATGAGATAGATAGATAGATAATATGAGATAGATAGATATGAGATAGATGAATGGGATAGATAGATAGATGATAGATAGATAGATAGAGTAGATATGAGATAGATAGATAGATTTGATGATGATAGATAGATAGATAGATTAGATAGATAGATAGATAGGAGATAGATAAAAATAGATTAGTATGAGATAGATAGATTTTGAGATAGATAGGGGATAGTTGATAGATAAAATATGAGATAATAGATAAGATATAGATAGATAATGGATAGATAGATAGATAGATAGATAGATATGAGATAGATAGATAGATAGATAGATAGATAGATATAGAAAAGATAGATAGTAGAAAGATGATATTGAGATAGATAGATTTTGAGATAGAAAAGATAGATAGATAGAAAGATAGATGGATAGATAGATAGATAGATAATAATAATAATAATCTTTATTTTTTTTAGCGCCAACATAAATTCCGCAGCATTTACAATTTCAAGGGGTAAACTCAGTCATTACACATTAAAAGTACTTACAGATGAGGGGACCACAAGGTGTGAGGGCCCTGCTCGGGAAGAGCTTACAATTTTATAGGGTGTATGGGTGAAACATACGGTAAGAAGTGCCAGTTTTCCAATGGTCCGCCATGTTTCATTAAAAGGGGTGGTTTACCCTTTAAAAATGGATGAACCTGCCCCCAGACTGTACATTATATACAGATAATGCCTGTGAGGGCCCAATTGCGGGATGACAGATGTGTTGATAGCAGTTAGGGATCTTGGTGGGCCGGACCAAGAAATGTATTCCGACCTTTTTAAAGCTATGAGATTTCTGAGTGTGCCTTTATCCCCGCGTAGCATTATTCCAGAGAATTGGGCCGCACGTGGGAATCTTGGAGACGGGCATGGGAGGGTTCGGATGATTGATGGTGTAAACCTGAATATCATCCAGCGAGCGGAGGAGCGGGTGGCGGTAGACAAGAAGGGAGGAGATTTGGGAGGAGCAGCGTGTGGGAAAACCTTTTGGGTGAGAGTGATGAGTTTAACTGTATCCGTATGGATGGGGAACCCGTGCAGTGATGACACAGGGTAGGGGGATCGTTTAAACGGTGGAGAGAAAGAGGAGCCGGGTGCGCATTTGGGGCAGATTGGAGAGGGGAGAGTTTAAGAGAGGGAGACCGATACATAGAGAGATAGATATAGATAGGGGATAGAAGATAATAAGATATGAGATAGATAATAGTAGATAGATAGATATAGAGAGATAGTAAAAGATATGAGATAGATTGATAATAGATAGATGAAAGATAGATAGATTAAAGAATAGATAATAATAGGAGTAGATGTATGAGATAGATTGAAGAAGATAGATGATAGATGATGATAGATAGGGGAAAAGATATGGGAAAATAGATAGTAGAAGATAGATAGATAATGATAATTGGAAGATAGTAGATATGAGATAGAAGATGATAATAATAAAATGAGATAAAGATAGTATGGGTTAGATAGAAGATAGATAATATGAAAATAGAAGTAGATATGGGGTAGATAGGAGAAAAAAATAATATGGATAAAATAGATATAGATAGATTGATGATAGATAATAGTATAAAGATAGGAGATAGATAATTAGATTGATAATAGATAGATAGGGGAAAGAAGGGTAGATAGATAGATGATAGATAGAAAGGGGATAATAGATAATGGAATAGATAGATGATGTAGATAATTGAGATAGATAAAAATAGAATGGGTATAGATAGATAGGGATAAAATAGGAATAGATATATAAGTGAATAGATTTTGGGTAATATAGAAAAATTGTAGATAGTAGATAAGAAAATAGATGAAGGGGATAGATAGATATGAGATTGATAATAATAATAGAGAAAGAGATGATAATATTTTATAGATAGAGGGAGATATAGATAGATTAATTTGTTGGATCACCTTTTGTTGGAGTTGTGTTTTTCCCACTACTTTTCCGATAAAAACAGCGGGGAGCCCCTTGACCACTGGGGTCCTTTAAAAAAAGGTCCGGCCGGGACCCCAGGGTGAAACTCTGGACCCGTGTGACCCCCGAGAGTGACGTCCCGTGATGGTATTCCTGTAACATTGTTTTCCTGCTGACACATTGTATCTTCCTGCGCTGTACACATTGTATCTTCCTGCGCTGTACACATTGTATCTTCCTGCGCTGTACACATTGTATCTTCCTGAGCTGTACACATTGTATCTTCCTGAGCTGTACACATTGTATCTTCCTATAGTCTGGATCTGTCACAGTCAGTTCCATGTTGATCTGTATTCGGAGGCCTCCGTACTGCGGATCCGGCACCGCGCTGCCTTTGCTGGGTGTTACTGTTGCAGTCACTTATAGATTTGATAAATATTTGCTTCATAGACATATTTCCACCTCCGTTCTGTTCGGGTTCATCGAGTTCTTAGGATTCTGACTCTTGTATTTGTTTTCGTGTTTTAATTAGATGAGAGTATTCACACCCGTTATAATTGGAGTAAAATGAATCCTGTAATAGGATCTGTCAGCAGCAGGCTGTGGGTGGGTCTACAGCAGTGACTGACACTCCAGCTCTCCTAGATCCTATTCATAGCTGTACCTGATACTGGGACCATGGACATAACTATAGCCACAGCAGCCATAGTGACTGCTATGGGGCCCAGAGGTTGAGGGTCCAACTCAGGTGCAAGAACATGCTTCCTCTTTATAGGAAACAAGTAGCCGGCATCTATGTGGGCTCCCTGATATATGGAGGTATTATTATATCTCCAGCTCTACTATGTGGGTTCCCTGATATATGGAGGTATTATTATATCTCCAGCTCTACTATGTGGGTTCCCTGATATATGGCGGTATTATTATATCTCCAGCTCTACTATGTGGGTTCCCTAATATATGGCGGTATCATTATATCTCCAGCTCTACTATGTGGGTCCCTGATATATTGTGGCGGTATTATTATATCTCTAGCACTACGATGTGGGTTCTCTGATATATGGCGGTATTATTATATCTCTAGCACTACGATGTGGGTTCCCTGATATATGGAAGGATTATTTATACCCTTAATTATTGCTTCTTATGCTGCTGTTTTAGTTTATTGTCCTTAGGTGGTGGGGTCCGATCTCATTTTGCAATGACCCCTATGAATTTTAGTTACACCACTTAATGGTGGGGGTTGTTGTGAAAAACAATGACATTGTCCAATAGGATATTTGGCTATAAATGTGAGCTAGCAGAGCTGTATCTGTCATGAGAGAAAGCTGAATAGGAGAATGTGATGATTCACATTGTTATCTGTGTATTTACATAGAAAGATAAGACCTGACAGCAGGCACAAGGCTACTAATATCTCCCAGTATTTCTCTAAGTTGGCTTCTATCCTGCTAATAAGACACAGCAGGGAGTGACATCACCATCCTAACCACTGCTATAGCAGAGAGGAGATAAGACCCAGCAGGGAGTGACATCACCATCACGACCACTGCTAGAGCACAGAGGAGATAAGACACAGCAGGGAGTGACATCACCATCCTGACCACTGCTAGAGCAGAGAGAGGAGATAAGACACAGCAGGGAGTGACATCACCATCCTGACCACTGCTAGAGGAGAGAGGAGATAAGACACAGCAGGGAGTGACATCACCATCCTGACCACTGCTAGAGGAGAGAGGAGATAAGACACAGCAGGGAGTGACATCACCATCCTGACCACTGCTAGAGCAGAGAGAGGAGATAAGACACAGCAGGAAGTGACATCACCATCCTGACCACTGCTAGAGCAGAGAGGAGATAAGACACAGCAGGGAGTGACATCACCATCCTGACCACTGCTAGAGGAGAGAGAGGAGATAAGACACAGCAGGGAGTGACATCACCATCCCGACCACTGCTAGAGGAGATAAGACACAGCAGGGAGTGACATCACCATCCTGACCACTGCTAGAGCAGAGAGGAGATGAGACACAGCAGGGAGTGACATCACCATCCTGACCACTGCTGGAGCAGAGAGGAGATAAGACACAGCAGGGAGTGACATCACCATCCTGACCACTGCTATAGCAGAGAAAGGAGATAAGACACAGCAGGGAGTGACATCACCATCCTGACCACTGCTAGAGCAGAGAGGAGATAAGACACAACAGGGAATGACATCACCATCCCGACCACTGCTAGAGAAGGGAGGAGATAAGACACAGCAGGGAGTGACATCACCATCCCGACCACTGCTAGAACAGAGAGGAGATAAGACACAGCAGGGAGTGACATCACCATCCCGACCACTGCTAGAACAGAGAGGAGATAAGACACAGCAGGGAGTGACATCACCATCCCGACCACTGCTAGAGCAGAGAGGAGATAAGACACAGCAGGGAGTGACATCACCATCCTGACCACTGCTAGAGGAGAGAGAGGAGATAAGACACAGCAGGGAGTGACATCACCATCCTGACCACTGCTAGAGGAGAGAGGAGATAAGACACAGCAGGGAGTGACATCACCATCCTGACCACTGCTAGAGCAGAGAGGAGATAAGACACAGCAGGGAGTGACATCACCATCCTGACCACTGCTAGAGGAGAGAGGAGATAAGACACAGCAGGGAGTGACATCACCATCCTGACCACTGCTAGAGCAGAGAGGAGATAAGACACAGCAGGGAGTGACATCACCATCCCGACCACTGCTAGAGCAGAGAGGAGATAAGACACAGCAGGGAGTGACATCACCATCCTGACCACTGCTAGAGGAGATAAGACACAGCAGGGAGTGACATCACCATCCCGACCACTGCTAGAGCAGAGAGGAGATAAGACACAGCAGGGAGTGACATCACCATCCTGACCACTGCTAGAGCAGAGAGAGGAGATAAGACACAGCAGGGAGTGACATCACCATCCTGACCACTGCTAGAGCAGAGAGAGGAGATAAGACACAGCAGGGAGTGACATCACCATCCTGACCACTGCTAGAGGAGAGAGGAGATAAGACACAGCAGGGAGTGACATCACCATCCTGACCACTGCTAGAGAAGAGAGGAGATAAGACACAGCAGGGAGTGACATCACCATCCTGACCACTGCTAGAGCAGAGAGAGGAGATAAGACACAGCAGGGAGTGACATCACCATCCTGACCACTGCTAGAGCAGAGAGGAGATAAGACACAGCAGGGAGTGACATCACCATCCCGACCACTGCTAGAGGAGATAAGACACAGCAGGGAGTGACATCACCATCCCGACCACTGCTAGAGGAGAGAGGAGATAAGACACAGCAGGGAGTGACATCACCATCCCGACCACTGCTAGAGGAGAGAGGAGATAAGACACAGCAGGGAGTGACATCACCATCCTGACCACTGCTAGAGCAGAGAGGAGATAAGACACAGCAGGGAGTGACATCACCATCCTGACCACTGCTAGAGGAGAGAGGAGATAAGACACAGCAGGGAGTGGCATCACCATCCCGACCACTGCTAGAGCAGAGAGGTGATAAGACACAGCAGAGCTGTACAGTATTTATCATGAGAGGAACCTGCCAAGAGGAATATGTTGATTCTTCTATAGGTCACACTTTTATCTGTGTACTTACATAGAAAAATAACAGTGTTGCTGCAAACTTGACCACAGACAGAAGACTTTTGATCTCTAAAGGGTGAAAGTTTCCAGAAACTGCTAAAGGCAGAGAGGTGGTCATCAGCAAGGAAAGCATTTGTAAACAAGTAGACGAGATAAACTGCTTTATCTCTGACCTTGAGCAAAATCAGAACAGTAATGTATTTGGTAAGAGCCTTTATTTACCTTTGCCTACATGTTTAAGGCTAATCCCTGAGATGGTAGCACCCTTTTCAGGTCTAGACCTATAGCCCTAGGTACCCTGGACCTGCTGACCATTGACTGTCACTCGCTGGCACCGGTGATCTCTCTCTTCAGTAACCTCCCTGACCGTATAGAAGCTTTAGGTGCAGAATGTTCCTTTATTCGAGCGTTTGCTTCCAGAGACGCGGGTTTTCCTGGTCTGAATCTTGTGATTTATTAATGTTATGCTCTGATAAGAACAAACTGGGTGATACATTTGGACACACACCCTGTATACATTAGACACGGGGGATGGTGGAGGGGACATTTCCTGCATAATAGGCCATTATAACAGGTCATACAGAAGCTTATTATGTGCTGTTCTGGGGCTCCTGGGGCATGATGTGGGGGGCCACCCTCTGTTTCCTTTATCCACCTAAAAAAATGTTAGTTGTAAAAAATTATGCCATTTACAAATTTATGATAAGTGGTGCACACCTCTTAATAGATTTGGTGCATCCCGGACTGTTCTAAAGTAAAAAAAAAAATAGGGGATGGAGGGAGGATTTTAAAACTGGTGCTGACTTTGCCGCTCTTAATGAAGAGTGCACGGGAGTAAGATGCTCCAAATATATTACGGCTCTCAATGTCCGTGCTTCTGACTAAAACAATGATAGTTGGAGTAAATGACACCATTATGAGTAGTTGATGAAAAGAGGTGCACGCCTCCTAATAAACTTGGTGCATCCCGGGCTGTCCTAAGGGCAGAAAATTAGGGGGGTGGGGAGGAGAATTATTAAAATTGGTGTTAAATTTACTGGTCCTAATGAAAAGAGCGCAGGAGTGAGATAAGCTATATATATTTTGCGACTTTCAATATCCATGCTCCTGAGTAAAAAAAAAATTAGATTTAAGGTAAAATTAGTTATTTTTTAGCAGAAAAAATTGTAAAGCTCCACACAATTTGGAAAACTGCCGGGCTCAGCGTAAAACATCTAAAAAGTAGAACATTTTGGAGCAAATGAGCTTTTGTGAAAATTTGCAACTTTGCAATTTTTTTTTTACACCATCACACTGGTATAATTTCAGAAATTGTTATCAAAATCTACAGCAGGTGAAGATTTGCTCCAACATTTGTGTGATTTTCGTGCCTTTAGTAGTAAGAAAAAAATCTGATGAAAAGATAGAGACCACACCCGCTCCTTGATAAGCCACACCCATTTCCCGGGACTGGTGAGTACTGGACATATGGCAGGCACCGTGATTTGGGATTTTTTTTTAAAAGACAAAAATGAGGCGCGGATACAGAGATAAACCTTAAATAAGATGTTGGGGGGGAGAGGATTTGTGAACTCATAAGAAATAAACTACAGTGACAAATCACTGGCCCCAAACTAAATGAGTTTGTCCTCTGCTGGACCTTGAGGGCCGCACCTAATGGTTCTCCACTCTTGTGATTAGCCGATCTATCGCTGAATTTAGGCTTGGACTGGCTCACAGGGAACTAGAGGGATCCCCCGTTGGGCCCCTGAGAAGAGTAGGCCTGGGGCTGATTTACAGAGAGAAAGGGAAAGAGTTATGTGTAGTCACGTACAGTAGGTGTAGGGTGGTCCCAAGAACCAACTCCACTGGTGGAGCCCCAAGAACAAAATTCACTGGTTGCTCTAAGAAGCAACTCTCCGGGTGGGTCCCAGGAATCAACTCCACTTGTGGGTCCCAGGAATCAACTGCACTGGTAGGCCCCAAGAATCAACTCCACTGGTGGGCCCAAGAATCAACTCCACTGTCAGGCCCCAAGAACTAACTCCCTGGTTGGGTCCCAGAAATCAACTCCACGGGGGGGCCCCAAGAATCAACTACATTGGTGGGCCCCAAGAATCAACTCCACTGGTGGCCCCAAGAATCAACTCCACTGGTGGGCCCAAGAATCAACTCCACTGGTGGCCCCAAGAATCAACTCCACTGGTGGGCCCAAGAATCAACTCCACTGACGGGCCATTAGAATCAAAACCACAAGTGAGCCCCAAAAACCAACACCACAAGTGGGCCCCAAGGATAAACTTTATTGTGGGCCCTCAGAATCAACTCCACTAATGGGCCCTGAGAATCTTCTCCACTGGTGGGCTCCAAGAATCAACTACAATGGTGGGCTCCAACAAGGAACTCTACTGGTGGATCCCAAGAATCAACTCCACTGGTGGAGCCCCAAGAATCAGCTTCACTGGTGGTCCCAAGAATCAACTCCACTGGTGGACCCCAAGAACCTAATCCACTGTTGGGCCCCAAGATCCAACTCCACTGGTGGGCCACAAGAATCAACTCCATTGGTGGGGCCCCAGGAATCAACTCCACTGGTGGGCCCCAAGAATCAACTCCACTGGTGGGCGCAAGAATCAACTCCACTGGTGGGCCCCAAGAATCAAATCCACTGGTGGACCCTAAGAATCAAATCCACTGGTGGGCCCCAAGAATCAACTCCACTGGTGGCCGCAAGAACCAACTCCACTGGTGGACCCAAGAATCAACTCCACTGTTGGGGCCCAAGAACCAACTCCACTGGTGGACCCAAGAATCATCTCCACTGGTGGCCCCAAGAACCAACTCCACTGGTTGGCCCCAAAAATTACCTCCACTGGTGGCCCCAAAAATCAACTCCACTGGTGGCCCCAAGAACCATCACCATTGGTGGGCCCCAAGGATAAACTTTATTGGTGGGCTCTCAGAATCAACTGCACTAGTGGGCCCCAAAAATCTGCTCAACTGATGGACTCCAAGAATCAACTCCACTTTTGGGCCCAAGAATCAACTCCACTAGTGGGCTCCAGGCATCCCAGACCGACACAGCCTGGGTTCAGAGATGAAATACAATGAATAAGCCTGTCAATGTGTCCATAGTGACCTTTACATTGCAATGAGACAAAGGTTTACTTTCTGCAGAAACAGCGCCACCCCGGTCCACTGGCAGCGCCTGGTATTGCAGCTCAAACTCATTTATTCCAATGGGGCTCTTTGAGAGTGGATTCAATTAGGAAAACCCTTGGATACGCAGTAACTTTATCTGCATTGGCCAGTAACAAATAACACGGGGACTGTTCCAGAGGTTTCCAGGGAAAGTGGTGACTATGACCTGGCAGATCCAGAACTCGGTCCATAAATTCCAGGTCTTTGTATTTTTTCTGGCATTTGGCTGCTCCCTTCCTCATACGGGGGCTGAATATATATCTGAAAATATCTCCCAGACGTTGCACAATCGATTCCCTGGTAAAGTAGGTCACAGCTCTGAATAGATGCATCAGCAACACATCATCCGCTGTATAATATAATCCCATTAGCAGAGATTACTCCGGATAATACCCTAAGTTGTTAGTCCTTTCCAGCGCTTCATGTTCTGTATTATACTCTAGAGAGGAAATCTGAAGTCTGCGCTTAGCTCCCTATGTGGTGGCGGTGGGTGACCATGTGCTGCCGCCGCCGGTGGATTCATTCTACTTGCTGCAATATTCACCTATGTATTCAGGCTCGAATTGGCCCACACCCTAAAGCCCGCTGCAGAGACCTCCCAACTGTTCTGGGATTCTAGGAGGACTCTCATTTTTCTTATTACTAACCACTGTGCTGAATTATACTAACCACTGACCCCCGTGGCTGCCTGTGCTAAATCCACGAGCCACCGGCTGCACTGTACTACCCACTGAGCCACCGTGCGCACTGTACTAAACCACTTCTGAGCAACCGTGCTGGCGCTGTGCTACACCCCTGAGCCTCTGTGTGCTGCTGCTGTGCTAACCACTGAGCCACCGTGACTGCACTGTACTAACCACAGAGACCACCGTGCTGCACTGTACTAACCACTGACACCGTGCTGCACTGTACAACCACTGAGCAGAGACCGTGCTGCACTGTACTAAACCACTGATGCAACCGTGCTGCCTTGCTACCACCACGTGAGCCTCTGTGCGCGCTGTGCTAACAATGAGCACACCGTGCTGCAGCTTACTAACCACTGAGCCACCGTCTGCACTGTAGCTAACACATGAGCCACCGTGCTGCACTGTACTAACCACTGAAGCAAATCCGTAGCTGCACTGTACAAACCACTGAGCATGCCGTGCAGCGCTGGTGCTTAACCACTGGACCTCTGTTGCTGCGCTGTGCTAACCACTGAGGCCTCACCGTGCTGGCACTGTGCTAACCTACTGAGCCACCCGAGCTGCAATTGCTGTACTAACCACTGAGCCAACCCCAGTGCTGCACGGTACTAACCACTGAGCAAACCGTGCTGCACTGTACTAACTACTGACATCGTGCTGCGCTGATGCAACCACTTGAGCGCTTGCTTCGCACTGTGCTAACCACTGAGCCACCATGTCTTATACACAGAGGTTCAAAAATGACCAAGAGAGAATCCCTGTGTCATGCACCATGGACAACATCTATGATTTTTGGCGCCCAAGCACCATTTTTTTTGCGGCATTGTATCTATGAACCTGTTCTACTGTGGGTCATAGATTTAGTGCTTTCTAGCTACAAAGTGACCTTCCAGCTCAGGTAAACCCCTTGTAAAGTGCTCTACCTGTTCCAGCAGTAATGCGCCTGGATTTGCTGCACTGAAGCTATAAATGTGGAGCTTCTTATGGTTCTAGTGCGCCGGCTCCCGCACACCCCGCGAAATCAGGTGCATTACAAAGCACTGCGGGCGCCCGATAATGCGCTGATACTGGAGTGTGCCTGATTAAAAATACAGCGAACAGGGCTGAAAAGATGCCAGACTTCTGCTGCAGCCCTGCTCATACATATCGCCCCAGGGGTGCAAATTAGCCATAATGTTTCCTAATGTATGTCCTACTAGAAAGACAGGTGTCCTCTATAGAAGGACATAGTCCTGTATCCATTGTGTTATATGGACCATCTGCAGCCGCCCTGTTATATATGAGCCGTGCCCTCTATAGAAGGACATAGTCCTGTGTCCATTGTATTATATGGACCATCTGCAGCCGCCCTGTTATATATGAGCCATATCCTCTATAGAAGGACGTAGTCCTGTGCCCATTGTGTTATATGGACCATCTGCAGCTGCCCTGTTATATATGAGCCGTGCCCTCTATAGAAGGACGTAGTCCTGTATCCATTATGTTATATGGACCCTCTGCAGCCGCCCTGTTATATATGAGACCATATCCTCTATAGAAGACGAAGTCCCCTGTGCCCATTGTGTTTAGTATGGAACCCTCTGCAGCCGCCCTGTCTTTATATATATGAGCCATTTCTCTATAGAAGAGAACATAGTCCTGTGCCCATTGTATATATGGACCCCCCTGCAGCCGCCCTGTTATATTACGATCCGTGGCCCTCTATAGAAGGACCGTAAGTCCTGTCGCCCATTGTGTTATATGGACCATCTGCAGCCGCCCTGTTATATATTAGCATAACCTCTATAAGAAGGAGACATAGTCCTGTTGCCCATTGTGTTATTATGGAACCATCGCAGCCGCCCTGTTATATAAATGAGCGTGCCCTCTATAGAAGGACGTAGTCCTGTGCCCATTGTGTTATTGGACCATTGCAGCTGCCCTGTTATATATGAATCCGTGCCTCTATAGAAGGACGTAGTCCTGTGCCCATTGTGTTATATGGACAATTCTGCAGCCGCCCTGTTTTATATGAGCATAACCACTATAGAATGACTAGTCCTGTCTCCATTGTGTTTTATTATGGACCCTCTGCCAGCTCGCCCTGTTATATATGACCATGTCCTCTATAGAAGGACATAGTCCTGTGCCCAATGTATTATATGGACCATCTGGCAGCCGCCCTGTTATATATGAGCATATCCTCTATAGAAGGACATATCCTGTGCCCATTGTTTTATATGGACCAATCTTCAGCTGCCCCTGTATTAATATAGCCGTGCCCTTCTATAGAATAGACGTAAGTTCCTGTGTCCATTTATTAATAGGATCACTCTGGAATTATGAAGCCTCCTTCTTATTCTTGCTCTATGTATCTTGTTGCATCAGAGCTCGAATCCCCATCCTGTCCCCGTGGAGGATTTTGGCACATTCTTGGTTGCATAAGTATCTCGGCTTCTTGGCACGGGCTTTATTGTTTAATACACAACTATTTGCAGTCCTTGCATTCTCGGCAGCCTCCTCCTTCAATCTATGCAAGTGTTTCTTCACAAACCTTGTGGAAGTGGATGTATCATCGCCTCTCTGCTGACTACTGAGGATAAACAAAGCCTCCCAACTGTTTTCCAAACCACTTCCTCGTTTCTGTGAAAAAGATTGCGTGATTTAGACATACGGGAAGGTTACGGCGAGACTCTCTACTGATGCTTATTTTATCTGCTAAATTAAGGGGAAAAATTAGCTCTTCTCTGGAAAGTTATTAAAAAATAAATACAAAAACATTTTATGAAGGTTTGGACTTAACTAAAGAAATGGGGGCCAGAGCCTAAGGCGGCGTCAGAGGAAAGGCGCCTGCTAGAGCCAAAATGTTCTAAACAATAAACTAACTAATATTGTATTGTATGTCTAGGAGGGACATGTTGTATCCTAGTGCATTGTATGCTGGAAACCTTGTATCCTGAGGACATTGCTGGAAACATTGTATCCCAAGGACATTTCTGGAAACATTGTATCCCGAGGACATTGTCTGCTGGAAACCTTGTATCCCGAGGACATTGCTGGAAACATGTACCTGATGACATTGTCCTGCTGAAACCTTGTATCCGAGGACATGTCTCGCTGGATAAACATTGTAATCCCGAGGGCATTATTTGCTGGAAACATTGTATCCTGAGGACAGTGTATCCTGAAGACATTGTACAGTATTCTGGGGACATTGTCTGCTGGAAACCTTGTATCCCTAGGACATTGCTGGAAACATTGTATCCCGAGGACATCGTCTGCTGGAAATCTTGTATCCCGAGACGTGTCTGCTGGAAAACATTGTATCCCGATGACATTAGTCTGCTGGAATCTATTGTATCCCGAGACATGTCTGCTGGAAACATTGTATCCCGAGGACCATAGTCATGCTGAGGAACATATATCTATCCCTATCACTTTTTCCATTGTGTTTCAGCCCCCAAGGAGCAGCCATGGTTGCGAACGGATGAATTTAGTGCCAAGGTGCAGCTCTGCTCTGTAAGAACTGGACCCTCCGAACGGCAGAAGTACAAATCAGGAAAAACACAGGATAACATCTGTTACCAAAAAGACTATTTTTGTCTCTTCTCCTCCTAGTCTGGGAGTCACAATTTTCATTGCTGCTTCCTTCTTGTCCCTGGTTTGGAAGGTCTCTGCCCCTAGTTTTGCAACCCAGCTCCCCCCCCCACCCCTCCTCGAACACTTAATGTTTAGCCCATTGTTACTTTACACTGTAAGAATAATCTGTTGTCAACAACTGTAATATCAGCCAGCTGCTGTGACCGGATCTTTTGCTTGCTTATATATTTTTTACTATTTGTTACTATTTATATAATATCTGTATGTTTTGTTGTGCTGACGTTATATTATTAGGCAGCATCCTCAAACTGCGGCCCTCCAGCTGGGAAACTACAACTCCCATCATGCCCACTGTTATAGATTATATAAATGCATGATTGGAGTTGTAGTTTCCCAACAGCTGGAGGGCCGCAGTTTGAGGATGCCTGTTATAAGGTGACATTGACTCATTGGTACTTGCCAGACTCCTCAGCACGTCCATAGTCACTGCAAGTAGCAAACAGCAACACTTCAATAGGATACCTTTGATGATTTCATGGGGCAATGAGCCCCCAAAATACTAAACAGCAGGCAATAACATTGATCCATCCTTATTCCTCCTACAATCCCAAATACTCAAGCCTATGTTAGGCGGGCAATCCATGAGCCCCAACCTCATTCATCAACCTGGTAACAGTGGCCGTATACATCAGTTTTTTTTGTCGTCTAAAACCCTGCCCCCCCCCATAAGAAATTGAAATTTTCTCTCAGTTTGAGGCGCTTTTTTTTTTTAAATTGAGAAGAAGGAAAAAATTTTCCTTCGGGACACTTTTATACCCCCCAGGACAAGGGACTTTTTCGGGCCGAGGTATAAAACGCCTTTTGGGGCCAAATCACAGAGCCCCTTTTTTGGAGGAATAATGCTGGGCAAATCCAGGTTTAAAGAAGACCGGGGGTTTCACCCCTTCACACTTGCCCCTTTTGAATGCCCACGGGCCCCTGAAATTACCATATTTATTTAAATTTTGCCATAAGGAAAAATTTAAACCCTATCAGTTCTCAAACTATAAAGGGCACTAAAACTTAACTTTTTTTTTAAATGAAATAACACTTAACCTTTTATACACACAAATTTAAAAACCTATTTCAAACCTCTAAAATTTGTCCTTTCTAATTGTAAAGGAATAACCCCTTTTTTTCTATTATCTAGTCTGGGTGGAACCCCACCAAATTATCCCAGAAAGGGAAAACCCTATATAAAACAGTGTTTTGCAAAACTGCAAAAAGGATCCAAAAACATCTTCCCTTTGGGCAATCATCCCCTAATCTGTTTGGGCAGGGAAGCATAAAAGGGTTTTTCCCCTTTGTGGAAACCCTCTGCAGGGGGTTTAACCCCACAAAAAAAAGGTAAAAAAATAAACAAATTAAAATGTCATCCCAAACCCCCCCAACATGTTTCCCACTAACTGGCTTCATCAGGGGGTAAAGGGCCGGTTTTAAATTTGCCTATGGGAAAATAGTAAATATATCATTAAAATTTACTCTGGGTTCTCTTTTCTAAAATTTCCCCTTTTTTTTAGAAATATTTGCTGCATAAACCCGACACAACCCGTGCACAGGGAGGCGCCATTTTGTATAAAGCACCAAAAATTTTTTTTATTCTTGGAACCCCTCCCATTGTGATTGTACAGCAGCCCAAAAAAACCCAAAATCTATTTAAAAAGCACTATTATTGGGCGCCGGCGCCGTGCGGGGGGGCATTTTTCGTATAAAACCCCTTTTCTTTTCAAATAGCCCTTTTTAAGTCAGACAGTTTAAATGTCACAGGATCTGCCCCACCCCGGAGACCCGAGTGACGGGCCCCAAATCAGACACGGGCGCGGGTGGGGGAAACCCGTCCCCAGGTGGAAGCTGATTTATCATTGTGTCACCACCAAAAACTAAGGAAGGTCCAAATACTGCAAGGGGCTGGGTGACACATACATGAGATAGATAGATAGATAGATAGATAGAAAGATAGATAGATAGATAGATAGATAGATAGATAGATAGATAGATATTAGAAGTAGATATGAGATAGGGTAGATAAAATAGATAGATAATAAAAAGATAGATAAAATAGATAAGGGTAGAAAAGATAGATTGAGAAAGATATGAATAAAAATAGAAAAGATAGATAGATATAGATAGAATAGATAGATAGATAGATATGGGGTAATAGATAGATAGATAGATAGGGAAAAATAGATAGATTTTGAGGGTAGAACAGACAGACGTCAGGGGATAAAAAGATAATAGATAGTAGAAATAGATTTGAAAAAATAGATAGAAAAGAAAAAAAAGAGAAGGAGACAAAGGAAGGCACACAAAAAGGAAGCTTTTTAAAAACCGGGGTTATTTCAAACAATGCTTTAGATTTTTTCACTAACCTGCTATTTGTTTTTTTGTAGTTAATAGAGGCACAACCTCATTAAGTTTTCAAAAAAAAAATTCAAGCCTAATTCCGAATATACTGCAGCCACAGCCCCCCTCCCCCCTCTCTGTAGGCAGCACAGCGGTTAAAAATATAAGCGTGCTTATAAAAAAATAAAGGCCTCGCAGCGCACATAACACTAGGGGATTTTAAAACGTCACCAGTGGCAAATAAGTGCTTTATTTATAATACATCACGAGAAAGGGAATGTCTATAACACTGACAAAAACTTAAAACCACAACGGAAGCCTGCCTTACGCGTTTCTCGCCTATACTGGCGCTTCATCAGAGGCATGATGGGAAGAGGAAGTTGGCGGCATTTATCATAGCATCTTGTCCCTTATTACAATGTATAATAGTATGCTGCGTCCCATTGGATACAATAAATGTCAATCTACATAGATGGAATAGCGCTCATACAAAGCAAAAGATGGTTAACTAAGATACACTGTCTCATACAGCAGCACAATACATTCCTACTACAAATATAAAATGAAATAGGCATAAGATTATGACAATATATGGCTAAATAGACACACAATAAAAAATTCTAACTACATAATAACAATTTAAGGACAATATAAATATACATAAAACATCCAATGCATCAAGTAATTACAATCTATAAATATACAAGGAAAAAAAAGGTAGATAGATATGAGATAGATAGATAGATAGATAGATAGATAGATAGATAGATAGATAGATAGGAGATAGATAGATAGATAGATAGATAGATAGATAGATAGATAGATAGATAGGAGATAGATAGATAGATAGATAGATAGGAGATAGATAGATAGAGAGATAGATAGATAGATAGATAGATAGATAGATAGATAGATAGATAGACAGATATGAGATAGCTAGCTAGCTAGCTAACTAGATAGATAGATAGATAGATAGATAGATAGATAGATAGATAGATAGACGTGGGATAGATAGAGGATAGATAGATAGATAGATAGACAGACAGGAGATAAATAGATAGATAGATCTATCTCTTTATCTATCTATCTATCTATCTATCAATCTACTTATCCATCTATCAAATATCTATTTATGTATCTACCTTATGTCTATCTATCTCATATCTATCTATCTATCTATCTATCTATCTCCTATCTATCTATCTATCTATCTATCTATCTATCTATCTATCTCATATCTATCTATCTATCTATCTATCTATCTCATATCTATCTATCTATCTATCTATCTATCTATCTATCTATCTATCTATCTCATATCTATCTCATATCTATCTATCTATCTATCTATCTATCTCATATCTATCTATCTATCTATCTATCTATCTGTCTATCTATCTATCTATCTATCTATCTATCTATCTATCTATCTATCTATCTATCTCATATCTATCTCATATCTATCTCATATCTATCTATCTCATATCTATCTATCTATCTATCTATCTATCTATCTATCTATCTCATATCTATCTATCTATCTATCTATATATCTCATATCTATCTATCTCATATCTATCTATCTCATATCTATCTATCTATCTATCTATCTATCTATCTCATATCTATCTATCTATCTATCTATCTATCTATCTATCTCCTATCGATCTATCTATCTATCTATCTATCTATCTAACTATGTAGAAAAAACAGAAGAAAGTAGCACTTCCTAACAATCAGTTGATAAATGTTGGGTGCCAGCGATCATGCGCCTCATCCTGGGCTCCAATAGACAACAAAATCACAAGATGATGCTTCGTCCCTCATGAGCCAATTTGTAAGTGCTAAACAGCGCAATATACAGAATATAAATGGGCTCGGGTCTGACTCTCAGTTCTAGCTCAGTTTTAATAGTGCACGATCCGACAGTCTGGATGAAGGGGTCTCCCAGCACTTTACACATTGTCCTGTTCTAAAGTCGTCTCAGCCACTTTGAAACTGGAATGGATTTGTGTGACAGTTTCGAGATAAACTTTGGTGCATTTCTGCCGCATTGTACGAATTGTGTGCCTCCCCCCCGCATTACTGCAACATTCAAAACTGTCGTGTCTGGTTGTGTTCAAGTTGCGGTGTACGACAGTTCATACATCTATAGAATCGGATTATCATGGTCTCTGGCTCAGAGCCCGGCAGAAAAATGTCGCAGCCCTGTTCATACATCGCCTTAATATCCTGAATACAAATTACATAAATCAATAATGGGGCTGGGGTAACACTGCTCATCTTTTAGGAGGGAAAAATACC
>JAODAL010061777.1:0-20121 GCA_025379985.1 Phyllomedusa bahiana | reverse complement strand
ATTATCGCATTTCGGAAATTTCGTCCCCAAAAAAAACCTTGCGTTTCACTTTGTCGATAAAAATCGCTCAACACTACTCTTTATGTATATTCAGCATTCAAGTTCAATCCACTAAGCTTAGCTGTAGGATATCTTCTTAAAAGGTTTGTGTCCGCATCAAACTATTTCTAAATTGGTCCAATGCATTCAAAATAAAAATTAAAGAACCATTGGAAAACATTTAGCAACAAATGTCCAACTATATTGAGTCTACAGCTCCTGTGCAGATCTATGAGCCTCCACTCTTACAGCCTATAACGAAAACACGGGCCACATGTATGAAAACTGTCTAGGTCTAAAACTCACTTTGTTTCCCATAGCGACCAATCAGAGCGCCCCTCTCATTTTTCCAGAGCACTATATGAAATGAGAGGGGTGCTCTGATTGGTTGCTAAACAGTTTTCATACATGTGGCCCCATGTGTGTAGTATGACTCTGCAGTCCTGTATTGCTCCTTTTCTACTAACTATCAATTCTACTATTTTCTAACATCAATTATAGTAAATCTGTAGACAATGGAAGGTCGGTCCCCCTCCCACCAAACACTAGTTAATAAACTTGTACGGAGTTGTCTTAAGTGAATGCAATTTGTCTACATTTTATTTGCAATGAATAGTATGATTATAGTCTCAAGAAATTTTCCAGCTAGGCCTTTGTTCACATTCATTTAGTCTTCCATAAATTAGTATATTTTTTGTTGGAGAACATGTAGTGGAGATGTAGCCCATTATGGGAATAATCTAAAAAATGTCTTACTGTATCACTTTTTTGCAAATCTCTTAATTTTCTTTTACTTATTAGATTTCTTTTTCTGTCTTCTTCTTCTTGATTTTTTCATTATTTTTCTTCTCCTTTTTTCCATTTCTACTTTTTCTTCTCCATCTTTTGTATACAGTACCTCTTCTTCTTTGTCTTCATCTCCTCCTCCATTTTCCTCTCCGTTCCCTCCTCATTCATCTTTCATTTACTTCATCTTTTTTTATATATTCTTCTTCACTGTTGTCATGGGGGTCGCGGGCACCGCTGCCCCCCGCGGCCGTTCCCCTGCCCGCAGGGGGTCCGGCGCGGGTGCCGCGGCTGCCTGCGATCATCCCCCTGCTGCCCGGCTCACTTACCCGTCCACGCTCCTTAGGGCGCGCGCGCGACGGCTGGTCTGGATTTAAAGGGCCAGCGTCCCGGTAATTGGTCTATTGCCGGGCGCTGGTCCTATATAAGGTATAAGCCCCCAGCACTCTCTGCCAGATGGTTGGTGTGCGTGCAGTGTCTTTAGAGAGTGTTGGTGTCTGTATTGATTACCCGTGTACCAGTCTGTTCCGCTTCGTTTCCTGACCTTGCCTGTTTGCCGCCTGCCCTGACCATCTGCCTGTCTCTGACCATGAACCTCTGCCGCCTGCCCGGACCTCCTGCCTGTCCCCGACTACTCTTCTGGATTACGACTCTGTACCATGCATTACCCCAGCCGCCATCGCAAGCAAGTCACGTCAGGGGTAGTGACCTGGTAGCCTCACGCTGCAACAAGTCCATCCCGCTTTGCGGTGGGGCTACTTAGACTCTGCTCCCTGGCGTGGCTTAACTATCATCGCTTGCGGTGGTCCAGCGAATCCACCGAACCCTTACAACGGTCTTTTCCTTCTCCTTTCTGGTCTATTTTTATTGCTGTTCTTCACTGTCCTTTCCTTCTGCTCCATTTTCTTCTCCTTCCACTCCTCATTCCTCTTTCTTTTCCTTCTCCTCTCTGACTCCATCTACGCCTTCTCATTCTCCCCGTCTTCTCCTCCTTCACTTATTATCCCTTTTTTCTTCTCCTCCTTCTTTTTCTTCATCATCTTTTTATTGTCCTTCTCCTTTTTATCTTCTTCTTATACTTCTCCCCTCTCCTTCCTCTTTTCCATCCTCTTCTCCTCCTTCCCCTTGTTTTTTTCTTTAATTTTATTACACTTTTTATTTGTATCTTTTCTTTTTATACCTGTCCTTCTCTGTCTTTTTCTTTTCCATTTCCATCTAATTTTCCTTCTTGTTCCTCTTTTCCTTCTCCTTCCAATCTCCTTTTTCTTCTTCAATTTATTTAACCTACTTTCTTTTTCATCTCTTCCTTTCTGTTCTCCATCATTTTCTTATTCTTTTTTTTATTTTATTTTCATTCTACTTTTTTCTTCTTGTTCTCTGTCTTTTTTATTCCTGTACTTTTCTGTCTTTTTCTTCTCATTTGTCTCATTGTTCCTCTTTATTTTCCTTCTCCTTTCCATTTTCATCTTCTTCTCCTTCAAATCAGTTACTTTCTTCTTCTTCTATTTCTTCCTACTCCCCATCATCTTTTTTTCCTTCTTCATCGTCTTCTTCTCCTTCTCTATCTTCTTCTTCTCCTCTCCATTTTTCATTAACATTATTGTTTTTTAATGAAGGACCAATAGAATAAAGCTTTGTTTTAAAGTCGATCGAATATTCCACCCTATGTAGAGAAAGCCTATTAAAGCCACCTCTTTGAATGACACAATAACAAATGCTTTCAAGTTTTAGGAGCAATGAAAGAATACTGTGACATCTTAGTTCTAAGTCCACTATTCATAAGGGGAGTAGAACCCTGTCCCCTCTCCTCTGCAGTGACTAACAGGCTAATGTGTATGGATAAACAAGATAGTCTAATGTTTTCTTCAATATGGACTTTATTGCAGTGAAATAAATATAAAAACAAACACGCAACATTCCAAGGAAAAAAACTTTAAATATAAAGGTGGATAAAGGGGGATATGAGGGAACCTGAAAAACTGCAGAGGGCACTATGGAGCAGGAATGAGTGTCCAACAGGCAACATACAAGGACAATGCCCAGCTTGCAGATGCAAAGACAGAAGTCCAGCAGGCAGGAAACAAACAGGAGTCCAGATGGTCAAAGAACTGTGAAGCAATGTTTCTCTACTCCAGCCCTTAAGACCCACCAACAGGTCATGTTTTCAGGATCTCCCACAGAATGCACTGATAATAATTATATCACCTGTGCATAATGCACTGACAATAATTATATCACCTGTGCTGTACTGAGGAAATCAGGGTGATGAAGAGCAGCTGTGCTAGATGTAGCCAAGCACTTAACTGTTACCTTGCTAGAAGGCACAGAAAGCACTTGACTATCTACAGAACAGCTGCTGCCAGGGTCAAATGGCAAGTTTCAGCACAATGCCAGGCAGATCCTGACAGAGACGGTCTGGCTGAAATCACAAAATTGTTTTGTTCTGTTTAAGCTAATGACAGTACAGACCTATAAGTATAATGTACCGACCTCACACAGTTCTGAATTTTTAGCAAATTTTATAGTAATAGGTAATATATTTCTTCAATACTAAACCCTCTATTCTGTATGAATCACAGGACTGAGGATAACATATTGTAAATTGTAACATGGAACTTAGAAATCAAACTCTTATTAAACATTTCATCCTGATTGGGTTTTCTCGGGACTTACAGACCTGTATTTTGCTTTTTGTCCTGTTTTCTGTCATTTATATACTGACCATCATGGGCAACAGTTTCCTGATCATCACAGTAATCGTCAGTCCTAAGTTACACACTCCTATGTATTATTTCCTCTGTAATTTGTCTTTGCTGGATTTGTTTTACTCATCCTCTACTGTTCCAAAATTGCTTTTTGATATATTTTCAAAGAATAGAAGAATTTCCCTCATTGGGTTGCTTATACAATGAAATTAGTCATTCTTGGGACTGAATGCACTTTGCTTGCAGTGATGGCCTATGACCGGTATATAGCTATCTGCCTTCCCTTATATTACACCACCATTATGAGCTGGAGGGTCTGTAGATACATCACTGTTATTATGTTTACAGGAACTTTTATTGTATCATGTGTTCCCACTATAACAAGGGCCTCTTTTATTCTCCCAAAGAAAAAAAACTTTGAACCATTTTGTCTGTGAGGTTTTGGCACTTCTGGGAGGTGTGTGTGGTGCCCACCCCTTCTATAAGAAAAACTATAGTTGTTGTTAGCGTTTTTACTCTTTTTCATCACCGTTTTTTATTTTGGGGTTCTTATATTTGTATTATTATTTTTTTTTTAAAAATCCTTTTCTGATGGTAGAGCTAAAGCCTTCTCCACCTGTCCCTTTCCCAAAATCACCGTGGTAGAAATTTTTTTTTGGGAAAAGAAAGGGGCCATTTTACAGGGGACAAGAAAAAAGGGTTCTTTCTCATCTAAAATTTATATTGCTCTTATTTTATGCTGTTTTTTTACCCCTTTTGTTAAATCCTAAAAATCTACAGTTTGAGGAAACAATGAAGAAAAACAAGTTTTTTGGAAAAATTTTAGCCACTGGTTCCCCGCTTATGGGTGGCCTTTACGGGTCATGAGAAAAACTCAAAAACAGTGGTTGCCATTGTTGGCTTTTGGTTGGTCCTGCAGGTTATTTTGCTCTGCTCTTTGTCCCCCTTTGGGAAAATTTGTTTTTGCTGCCTCAAATTCTTTCCCTATTGTGAAAAGGGCCCACTAGGCCTTTTTAAAAAAAGGCTAATATTAGCCACTTTTCCCTTTGGGGGGCTGCGGTGGGAAAACCCAAGGGTCAATGGGTTTTTTTTTAAAAAATAGTGTTTAATTGATATGGAAAAAAAGAAAACTCATTTTTGATGATACTCTTCCTTTAAAGATCTTTTTAAGGAAAATTCTTTTTTTCCACATGGTTTGGAGCAAAGGTTGTTTTAGTAAGGTAATGTATTCCCCATTTCATTTTTTGGGACAAACTGAAAGGATAAAAATTAATTAGGGTAAGCATGCCCGATATACGGGGCCTTTTTGAAAAATTGTTTAAACCCTTTTGTGGGGATATCACTTTGGGGTCCCCTGTGATAGAAAAACTTGGCTCTTTCGTACCAAAATGAATTTTGTGTACCGGATTATAGTGTTGGAAATTTGGTGCCGCCTTTGGTTAACAAAAAAACCCCCACTTTCTGACCCCAAAGCCCAGCGAAGTAATGAAGTAATAAAGAGGCATCTGCAACCCCCTTTAAAATTTCCACAGAAATAAATGGGGAAAAAAAAAAAAACTTTTTTTTTTTTTTAAAAAAAAATTTTCCCGCCAAAAAGCCTCAAGAGATTATGTAAAGTCGCCCTCTCTTGCCTCAGTTCTTGACTTTAATTTACTTTGACAAAATTTAAATTTCGGGAAAGAAAAAAAATTTTTTTAAGCCTTTTCTGAAGCCAAAAAAAAAGGTTTTAAAAGGTTTTTAACAATCTACGGGCTCTGATTACAGTAAACCATCCCCTTCAGGCCTTTTTTTGCTGAAGTCCTGGATTAACCCTTTTTTTTGGATCTCACCCCCCTAAAGCCCTTTTTTTCTCTCTGCGGGGGGGGAAAACCGTCTCGGTTAAAACAGTTTTAAAAATGCCCTCCTGGCCCACTAAAAACCCCATTCTTTTGGCCCAACGAGTCCAGGAGAAAAAATTTTAAAAAAAAAAAACAATACATGTATTTTTTTTTAAAAAAAAAAAGGTGGCAAAAAACAGCGAAGGGTGTAAAGGGTTGTACACCCCGGGGCCGGGTGTCCTGGAAATGCCCCTTTTTCAATGCCCCAAACTCATGCCCCAAGGAAAGGAGATTTTGGGGGGAATGAAAGGCCAAACTTAAATTTAGGTTTTCGCCCCATTTTTAACTGTGGGCTTTTTTAACATGCGTAATTTGTTAGTATGGTTAAGCCTTTTCCCGGGGTGGGCCCTTTCAGGGGGGTGAGCCATAGGGGCAGGGTGGGTGCTCATTTCCCCTTAAATCCCTGGGGGGTTTACCGGGGTTTTAAAAAAGTCGAGGTGGGGTTTAAACCCCTTTCATGGGGGGGGTTAAAAACCCCCGGGGCTCCCTTTAAAGCCTTGGGTGGGGGGTCCTGCTGGAAAAACCACAGGGTGAACTTCAGTTGACAGTAAGCGGGACCTTTTGTTTGACCCCGGCGGGCGGCTTTTGTTTTTTTTTGGGTTTTTGGCATGCCTTGAACGTTGTATTTCTTTTGCTGCTAAATAAAAACAAAAGGGCCCCCCCCCCTGTTTTTTTTCCCCGGGAAATTACGTCTCGTCTCTGCCTGAACACGTGAAAAAAAGACCCCCAGGCCGTTTAAAGCTCCAAATGGTGGGGGAAACCCCAAATTGGAAAAAATAGAGGAATTTTCCTCTTCTGAGAAGGGGAAAAAAACGTTGTCCTGGGTGCAAGCACCCTACCGCACGGTCAGCAGAGGGGCTAAAATGGATGATTTGGGTAAAAGGCAAATTTTCAACCCAACGTAACCTCCGGGCTGATGGCGGCCAGCCGGGGAAAGCGAAAGAAGGCCCTTTCCGGGCCAAGCGGAGACGTATCCCCTGTTTAATTGGGGACCCCCCAACCCACGGTAAAGGAAAAACAGCAGGTAAAAAAACCGCTGCGCAACAGCAACAAAACCCTGGCTGAAAAGGCCAAAAGTACCAAAAAATTTGCTCGGTTACGGCCCGCCTTTTGGGGTGAAAGGGTTTTCCCTGCGCAAGATGTCCGCGGTTGCCGACATCGGGCTTACCGGGGGACCTTTGAGCGGTTTGGCAGAGGGGAGAGCGGGCGGGGCCGGCGGACCAGTGGGGGATGTCCTGGCCCCCTTTCCTAACGGGGGAACCGCAAAAGGGCCCTATTTTCGACTGCTGCCCAAAGGACCCAAAGGGATAAAAAAAAACTGCGGGGGGAGATCCTGGCCCGCTGGGGGTCCCCCTCCCTTTAGGGGGCCAGGGGATTTAACAACCCGGGGGATTTTTAACCCGGCCAACCCCGCCAGGTCCAAAAATTTTCCCCCCCGCCCCCCTTTTCCCAAAATTCCCAACAAGTGGTTTAACCCGGAGACCCCCCACGGGGTGGTCGACGGGGGTGGTCTTTGCCCTTTTTTTGTGCGGGCCCTTCCCCATCAAAGGGCTCCCAGAGGGTGCGTGGGGTCCCACCAAACCCCCCAAAAATTTTTGGGGGGGTTTGGGGCGGTTGTGGAACGGTACAGCGCTACGGGAGGAGTTTTTTTTGCAGGCCCTTCATCCCCCGGGGGGATCCGCGGGCCCAAACAGCGGAAAGGGACTGCTCCTGCCGAAAGGGGGGTTTTCCCGGGTATACGGGAAGGGGGGAGGGCCCCCTTTCCCCCAAAAAGGGCCCTTTTTTAAAAGGCCCCGGGGGACCCCTTGGTCTGTGGCTTAAAAAGGGGACGGGGGACAGGGTGGGGGGCACGTTCCCCGGGCGGGGGAGGAAACCCAGGGGAATTGGGGATGGGGGGGGGCCGGTAATTTCCTTGGGGTTTGCCCGGCCGTCATATTCCACTGGGTCGGGGCCTAAAAGGAAAAAACCGTCGAGGTCCCCTTTAAACATTAAAGGGACTTTTGGGGTGCGGGCCCCTTTCCGGGAAATGGGGGGAGCTTAGTAAACCCTTGGGGCAAGCCCGATGGGGGGTTGCCCAGGGGCAACTACTCTCCGAGGGTTTGGGGTTTGTTTGTATCCATGGGGACACCGGGGGGACCCCCACTGCCATACGGGGCAATAGGGGGACTGCCTGGGGGGGTTCACCCAACAGAGGTGGCCTGGTGCCCATTTTTTAATTTCACGCGCAGTTATTGGCTGGGGATTTTCCGTGTTTTGGGGGCCCTTGTGGGGAAAATAAAACTCTTTAAAAATGTATAATGAGGGTTCCTTGTTTGAAAAATGGGGGGGCCAAACAAGTGGTAATGTTGAACCTGTGCCTTTTTCCTTGTGGGTCCTGGCGGGGAGACCCAGAGGAGACCCCCTCTGGGGTTTAAAAATTTCCCCTCCTTCCCAGTCCTTCGGGGGGGGGAATTTTGGCGGGAACAAGTGGGGACCCTAACCGGGGTAAAGCTTGGAAAAGCGAAAGGTCTTTTGAGGGGGGGCGCGGAACCCAGGGGAGGATTTGGGGCCCTTTCCCCCCACTTGGGCCGTAGGGGGAAAATTTTTTTTTTTTTTTTTAACCGGGTGAGAAAAGAGGGGCCAACAGAGGGGGTGGAAAAAGTTGGTAGTACCCCCGGAAACAACATGCCCTTTGATCTTAGAGTGGCACATTCCCATGTGTTGGGGGGACATTTGGGGGGGGAGAAAACTAGGGGCGGGGTGGGGTAACTTTACTGGCCCGGGGCATCTAAAAGGGCGGGGTTTTTAAAATTCTGTCGTCCCCCCCGGGGTTGTCAGGTCCACCCCCCTTTAGACCCCTTTTCCGGAGTCCATTGGGTTTTCCCTTCCCCCCATTTTAGGGGTTTCCTTTGAGCGGATGGGCAGGGGATCGGGGTCGGTCCCTCCCAAAATCCAGCTAGAGGGCACCGCATATCTTGGTTGTACTGGATTTTTGCCCACCCGTACCCGGAAGCTATAGCCCTCAAAAATTTTTCCTTTTAAAGGGGAAAAAGCTAGGGAGGGGGTTTCGGGGCAATTCCCCCTACGGGGGTCCCAAGGGGGATCGAACCCGACGGGGTTTAACCCTTTTTTGGTCCAAAGGTACCCAAAGAAGCTATGGCCTGCTAAAAATTGCCCACCTGCGCACCTCCTGTAAAAATCCCCAAAAACTGATGGTCTGGTCGGAGCGCTTTAAAAAAACCCAAAAGGGGCATTTTTTAAAAAAGGTGGGGGACAAGGATGGTGGGGAGGGGGGACCCATTTTGCCCCCCCCCCCTTTTTATTTTCGCCACCCGGGAAGTCCCCCGGGCCCAATCCCCCGGGGTTCTCTTCCATTCGGGGCTCCCTTAGGGGGGGGACAATCCAGAGGGTCCTGGACTTTACCCAGAGAAACATGGGGAAGGAGGGGAAAAACCCCCCTTACAAAAGTGTCATTGGCTTTTTAGCCGACAATGCGGGGCCCGGATGGCCGGCAGTTATCCCCATTGTAAGGGGGAAAAACATGCTACGGCCCAGGGAAGCCCCGGAAAGGGTTTAAAAACGGGGCCCCCGCAAGAGTCGGGTTCTTTTCAGCCGGGGGGAAAAGGGGCCCCTTTTACTTTTTCCCAATTTGTAGAGAGCAAGTTTAGCAAAATTGGAAAGGCCCCTTTGAGATCGGGTGAACGGGGGGAGTGGGGGTAATTCAAGGTTTTCCCACCCAAGGGAAAAAAAAACCCCTTCCCCCAAAATTTTACCATTTAACCTCATAAAACCCCGGGAAGGGGGCCCGAAAAACCCTGGTGGCTGCAAGGGGAGTCGGGGGGGAAGCCCCAAACGGGGTTCCCCCCGTCCTTTATCGCGGAGCCCTTGTCAGAGGTCCAAAAGGGAAAAGGAAAGGCGGGGGATTTCCCTTTCATGGGGAAACCGGGGGGTTTTTTCTCTAAAACTGCCTGGCCGGACAGTTTGTATCCAACAGGGCCCTTTGTCCCCAAAGGCCCCCAAAATAAGGGTGCGGCGTGGGCCCAAACCCAGGGTGCCAAAGCCGGGGCAACCCCATTTCGAAGAAGGGGAGGAAAATTTCAAAGCCTTGGGGGTAATAGAAAACCCCAAAAGTGGGTTTGGCCCCGGGCCCCCCAATGGGTAAATTATCCTAAGCCGTTGGTAGCTTGGGTTTTTTGTAATGACTTCCGCAATTTAAAATGAAGTCTCCAAATTGATCCCCTCCCCCATCCCAAAGGGTCAAAGGAGTGTTTCGAGAGGTTGGGACCAGCGAGGTTTTTAACCCCCTTTTAAAGATTTCCCAAAGGGTATTGGCGGGTTTCCCCCTCACGTCAGGCCAATAAAAAAAAACCCGGCTTTTTCCACCCCAAGGGGGGAACTTCCATTTCTTTGGTCCCCCCCTTTTGGTTTTGCAGGGGGGGCCCTGCGCCCTTTCAGGGTTTAAGGGAAATTAATCCTGCAGCACAAAAAAAAAACTATGCAGCCGCATACCGGGATGATGTGGTGTTCAGCCCCGATTGGGTTTTTGCATCGGGCAAAGGTTTGCAAAGCAGCCCTTTAAAACCGTTTGGGGCCGCCGGTCTAACGGCCAAATCCCAGAAGTCCCGAAATTTGGGCTAGGGGGGGGCTCGTACCTGGGGTTAATATTGGCCGGAGGGGTCTTTAAACCCCAGGTAAAAAACAAGCTCGGGGCCCATTCAAAAATTTGGGGCCTAAACCCTTTTGGGCCCAAGGGAAAACCAGGTTAGGGGTTTTTTTGGGGGGCATTGGGGCGGGTTTTTAAACTACAGGAGGTTTGTGCAGGGCCTTTTGGGGCCAAATTGGGGCTGGCCCCCCCCACGGGACCCTAAACCAAAGGGGGAAAAATTTTCCCACCCTATTTAAAGGGTGGAACCCGGGGTGAGCAGCCTTTTAAAAATTAAGGAGGTATCTGAAAGAGACCTGTAGGGTTTTACCCCCTGTTTTTCCGGGGGGGAAATTCATAGTACGGGGACGGATGCCTTTCAGAGGTGGGTTTGGGGTGCATTTCCCCTTGTCCCAAAAGGGTTAATGGAAAAGGGAAACCCCCGGGTGGGTCCCTCCCCCGGAAGCGGGTGGGCCCGGCAAAGGAAAAGAAACTACTTAAATTTTTAGAGAGGGAATTTTCGGGGCCTTAAAAGGGGCCCCAAAATGGGAGGCCTGGGGGTACTATTGGTGGGGGGGAAAATTTTTAGGGGGGATTCACTGATCACCCCCCAAATTGAAATGGAGGCCCAAAAAAAAGGGAAGAATGCGGGGGTGACCCGGGGGGTTTCCGGGCCCCTACAGGTTTTTTTAAGTTTTTTGGGGAGAAAAACCGCCCCGGGGGTCTCAAAAAAGCAAACGCAGCGCATTATCAAGAGTAATATTTTCGGGGCACAAGGTGCTCCGCCCCCGGGTCTGAGCAAGGGGGGGGGATATGTAAGGTGGCCCAACAGCAAGGGAAGGGGTCCAAATTTTGGAGTGTTACTTTCCCGGCCCAAAGTGTCCCTGGCAGGGGCCCCTTTTTTCCAATGCCCAAACACATTCCCCCCAAAGGAAAGGAGACTTGGGGGAATGAAAGGCCCCAAAACTTCAATAGGTGTCGAAAGTTTGGGACTGTCGGACTTAGGGTTTAAACTTTGCGTAATTTGTTAGTAGGGGCCTTCACCCAAATTTCCTGGGTGGGGCCTTTTTGGGAAATGGGGGGGCCATAGGAAAGGGTGGGTGTCACTTTCCCATGCCCTCCAACCCCCGGGGTTTACTGGAGTTTTAAAAAGTCAGCAGGAAAGCTGGACAAAGGGGTGGTCAAACCCTGGTTTAACCTTTTTAAAAAAGGCCTTGGGTGGAGTCCTGTTGGAAAACCCAGCGGGGTGAATTTGCGGGGATAAAACAGTAAGCTGACCTCTTTTAGTTAGACCCCAGAGGGGCAGACATTTTGTTTTTTTTTGTGTTTGTGCATCCCTTGCAGTTTTTAAAACTTTTTTTTTTGCTCCCTAAATTTAAAATAAAAAACCCCTGTTTTTTTCCCACGGGAAATTAGTTCTTTTCTTCGGGCCTGAAACGTAAAGGGTCACGACCCCCGGGGGCCCCGAAAAAGCTCAAAATATATTATATATAATTTATATATATATATATTTTATATATTATTATGTATATTTAAAACCCCTCTTTTTAAAACCCACCATTATATTTTGGTGGGTTTTGGGGATCCCTTCGCATTTCCATAATGTGGTTGGGAAAATTTTCCCCCACCATCTCACTGCCTCTTTTACTCTATAAGGAGAATCAACATTTTTTTTTTCTTTTGTGAGATCGTGTTTGTAATAAGTGTCTTGTATGGAGTTCAATGACCACAAATGAGGACATGGACTATCACTGTCCTTTACCGCAGCATGACCCCAAAAACCCAACAGATCCCCTTTAAGGGGACCTCAAAAATAAAAAAGTGGGGGAAATAAATAAGTATTTAAAACCCACTAGGGGGGGAATTTTTTCAAAAATTCGTTTTGCCAGGGCCCCAAAATTTTTCCGCAAAAATTTTTTTGCTGTGGGGGTTTTGTTGGGGGGAAACATTGTGTATCCCCTCAAATATGAAATAGGGAGTGGGGTTTTGGGGTTCTTCATAAATGCGGTGATTTAGTATGACCGCAGATGACAGCCGCCCCATTTAGAATAAATTCCACTTCATTTGGGCGGGGAAGTTACGGGAAGAAAAAAAACTGCCCAAAATTTTAAAACGGAAGGGGGGAAGCACCCCTGACAAGGTAATGTCAGTGCCAGGGGAAGGGGAAACCGAGCGAGGGTTTAAGATCTTAAAAATTTTCAAAGGAAAAATTTTCCTTTTTTACCTGACATAAGTTGATTCCACAGTTTAATGACAAAATTTAGTTTTGAGCGTTTTTATTTTGGACAAAGTTGAAACCCGGACGGATTTACTTTGATCGGTTTTTTTTAGTTTACGCAAAAAATTTGGGTTTTAAAAAATTCTGTGCATAATTATTAATATCCCCGCCATTTTCGGGCTTCCTGTCCATTTTTGGGGGCCCGCAAATCAGCTTAAGATGGGAGCAGGGGGGAGATTTTCGGTCGACTTTTCATGCGGGGAAAGGGGGGTTTTGGTTGCGTTTGGCTGGAAAAATCACGGGACCTCGTTTAACATAAAAAACAGCCCTTTTCCGGGTTCCCAGGGGAACCAGTGTGTCGTCAGCGCCTCATAGCAGTAGGACGGGCGCTCGGGCCTCTGTCCCAAAACACCCTCGGGCAAACGCTCACCCGAAATTTTTTATTTTTTCTCAGAGACAGTTTAAAACTTTTTAGCGGGTGACCTTTTTGAATTTAGTTGGGTTTCCGGGGTTTTTTTGCAGTTTTTTGGTAGTTAGGCAAAAGAATTTTCAAAGGAGAATTCTCCCGGGCTGTAAAGCCCGGGGGGAGGAGGGGGGGGGGGGGGGGGGGGCAAAAAAAGGCAACCCTTTTTTAAAGGATTAACTGGGATTTTGGGTAAGCCAAAAACTTTTTTTTTTGAAAATTCCCTTTGGGTTTTTATTTTATTTTTACAGATCTTTTCCTTTAGAAAATTGAAAAGGGTCATTTTTTTAGGGGGGCAAAAACCCAATTTTTTTTTATAAGTATAAAAAAATTTCGATAGTTTTTTTTTTTTTCCCCTTTTTGCCCAATTTCCCTTTTTTTCCGGGTTGTTTTTAGCCCCTTCCCGGTTAAATTTGAATACAGAAATTTTGTTGTCCCCCACAGGTGAAAGGGGGGTTGGGTGCCAAAAAAAAAATTTTTATTTCCGTGTTTCTTTTTTTTGGGGGAGGGATTGGAATTTTGTATTCTCATGGGGTTTTGGGGGGTGGGGGAGGGGAAATTTAAAAACATTTTACACGGGGTTAAAAAAAACCCTTTAAAAAAAGGGCAGGGAGGGGTGATTTTGTATGTTTTTTCACACGGGAATAAAAAAGCAAAAGGGGTTTTTAATTTAAAAAACAAAAAAAATTAAATTTCCAAAAATAAATTCTGTAAAAAAAAATGTCGTTTCCCCTTAAAAAATTATAAATGAGGGGGTCACTTTTAGAAAATTGGCATAGTGCCACTTTTTAATCTGTGGGCAAACAGGTTTAGAAGGTCATGTTCTGGCCCAGGACAGGTATAGCCCAATGTCCAGTTAAACTAAAATGGGGGTTTAAAAGACCTTATTTCCGGAACTTTTTAATTGGGGTCAGGGGGTTTTTGGGCCCATTTCCTGGGACAGTGGTTTATAGAAAACTTCCTTTAACTAAAAGGGTTTGGTTAAAGACCCCTTTTTCCCGGGGCCCCATTTTTTAAATTTGTGGGTCAGAAAGGGTTTAAGGGTTTCATATGGGTCCAAAACGGTAAAATTTTAATGTCCGTTCAACAAAAAGGGTTTGGTTTCCAAAAAACCCTTTTTTTTGGCATTTTTTAATTTGGGTCAAAAACGGGTTTTAAGGGGTCAAAAATGGGTCGGGGAAAAGGGTTTTGTAAATTGCCCATTTTAAACCTAAAATTTGGGGGGTTAAAAGGGACTCCCTTTTTCCCGGGCACTTTTTTTAATCTGTGGGTCAGCCCAGGTTTATGGGTCATGCTGCGTTCCGGGGGGGACAGGGATATTCAATGTCCAGTTCAAGTAAAATGAGGGTTTTCAAATATATTCCTTCTGGCATTTTTTAATTTGTGGGTCTTGCAGTTTTTAAAGGGTTCATGCTGGGGTTGCAAAAAAAGGGGGATAGTAAATGGTCTGTGAGTTTTTTTCTGGGGCCCTTTTAAAACCTAAGGTGTTGAAAGGAATTTTTGCCCCGAAATCCTTTTGACGTTTTTGGTTTGTTAATTTCCCAGCTTCCCATCCCTTTTTGGGGTTTTAAGAATGAAGTGTTGTTCCCTCCCCCATAGATTTTAAATTTTGGTAAATCGGCGATAATCTTTTAAAATTTGATTTATCGGATTTCTTTTTGTAATTCCCGATTTCGACTATAAACCCGATGACGATGGGTCACGTAATCGCCATCATTTAAAAGAACCTGCTCTGTTTAAGCGGGATAAAATTTTTTTGTAGGGGGGGGGGGGTTTTCCCCGGGAAAAGAGGGAAGAGGGTTTTTTGGGAAAAGTATTTTTTTGGGGGGTTGACGTCATTTGTTTCCAGGGGTTTGGGCCCTTTCCCTTTTATCTGCGGGTGTCAAAAAAATTCCCAAACCCCCCCCCCCCCCCCCCCCCCAGTTTTGGGCCAAAAGCCAAAAAAAAACCAGGAGTTGACCCAAAAAAACAGAGTTTAAACCCAGAAAATTTTGGGAATTTGCATGTCACGGTTTCTTTTATCCACTCCTGCTTTTGTAGCAAATTTCATCAGAAAACCCTTGCCCTTTTCTTTCCCTTCTGACACTTTTAAAGGGAAGGGGAAAATAAAAAACTTTGTGGAAAACGTTTTGAGTGGTGGAGGGTGGAAACGGGCATTAGTAAACCCCCGGGTGTTCGAGTGGGGACATTGGTATTTGGCAGCAGGATGAGTGGGCCCAACAGATTTAAAAAAATTTTTCAGGTTGAGAAGGGGGACAGCAAACTTTTAAAAGGTGGGCCACAGAGTGGCAAGGGACATATTGAGGAGGGGCAGCAGCTTGAAGGGGGGCCCCCCCAAAAAATTGGAAACCAAAGGGAAAAGAGTGGGGGAAGGTGGGCGGCAGCAGCACCCAGCGCAGCGTGAGGGGCCCGGAAAAGTGGAAACCAAGCGAATTTTGGAAAGGGTGGCAAAACATAAAGTAGGAAAACAGGGGGGTACAATGAAACAAGTGGGGGTGGGGCCCAGCAACAGCGGGAACACATCCATAGAATACCCATTGCATCAAAAAGTATTTTAATGGTTTATTTATATTTTATTCGGGGATAGGGGGAACTGTAATTATTGTTTATGCAAATATGTTAACTAAAAGGTTTTCCCTTTTTTGCACCCTCCCACCCTTCCCTTTCCCTGCTGCTTGAAAAAAGGAGGAAGCCCTCTAAAAAGTAAAAAGGTGTGGAGCGATGACGGGGGGTGAGGGGCACTTTCATTATAAAGTTGTGAGGTGCTACTAAATGAAAGATGGCTACGGGTAAAACCACAAGGACTTTTAGGTAAAAACTATTTTAAAAATTATTTTTTATATTTTATGTTGCCCGGGGCCTGCCCCCGGACCCGCCCAAAAAGCCCGGGCCGCGGGCGCACTCGCTCCAACTTACCCAGCCACGCTCCTGACCTGGTGTTCTGCTTCCCGAAGTGTCCGTCCCCGTCTCCTAGGGCGCGCGCTGGCACTGTTAAATTTAAAGGACCAGCACACCGGTAAATTCCATTGCCGGTCGCAGCCCCTATTTAAAGCCTGCCCCTACTGTGCCTAGCGCCGGATCTTTAGTGCCATTAGCCTACTGAGAAAGCGTTCCTGAAGTCTTGTTCTGATTTTCCGTGTACCGCACCATTTGCCTCCGTCCCTCGACCACGAATCTTGCCTCCTGCCCTGACCTCCCTGCTTGTCCTCGACCACGAACCTTTGCCGCTTGTCCTGACCTTATTTCCTGTCCCCGACTATGAGCCTGCCTTACGATTTTGTACCACGCTACACCTCGGCTGCCTCGCAAGCAAGGGACGTCAGTGGAAGTGACTTGGTAGATCCCGCCGCAGCAGTCCATGCCGCTTTGCGGCGGGCTCTGGTGAAAATCGGGACCTGCTTAGATTCCCCTCCCTGGCGTGGCTTATTCCAATCGCTTGGGTGGTCAGAGGATCCACTACCCCCAAACCGTGACGAAAGATCCGGCCATGGTCCCGCCAAGGTCCCCTTCCCGCGTCGTGTTTCTAAACCACCATCAGGCTCAGCAATCACAGCGATGTCAGCAACCCCAGCAACTCACCCCAACTCTCCCCCTTGATGCGCAGGCCTGGCCACCCAGCAAACAAACCGTCCTGTGGCGTCCGCTGCACCTTGGCTTCCCCCCGTCTGCTGGTCCAAGGCTTGTTCGTTAGCCGTCAAATTGATGTGGACTCCAAGATTGGGGGCTTTATCAAAATGTTGCGCACATTAGTTTTGGGGCCCAATTCCCTTCTGAGAGGTCGGACGCTTCGTGGTCACCCTTTTTCGGGAAAAGCCCTGGCCTGGGCACCCTCTGTGGGACGAGATGATCGTCCCCTTTCCCTGCCATTTTTCCTAAAGATTTCCCGCGGGGCGTTTTTTGGGGAACCCGCCGAGCTCTTCTCCCGAAACTCCCTTCGAACTACCCCAAGGGACTCCTCAGTGGGGATACGCGGAAAATTTTGCCTTGGTTTGGAGCTATCAGGGGAACGATGCGGCTTACCCGCCCCCCTTAAAGAAAGGCCTCTCCGCCAGATCAAGGATCCCTTATCCCCCCGTGATCGCCTTCCCCCTTGAGGTGCCTTTCTCCTTAGCTTTTCGGATTGATTCCCGTTTTTCTGAACGGGGGAGAAGAGCCCCCGCCGGAAAAGCGCCCTGCCAGGGGGTCGCTTTCCCCCTAGCCCCTGTATTCCAGAGGCACCCAGTTGTCTCCCTCCCGGTACGGGGAACCCATGAAAAGTGGACAGAGCTCATTGATCCAGGGAGCTGATGCGGGGCGTGTAATAAATTATGCCTCTATTTGCCAGCCCCGAACTTTTCCGGGGGGCTCCCCCCACTTCCCCCTCAGGTTGGGGGAAAGCATGCCCCTGGGTTTTGTGGGAGGGGGTTTCCTAGGTGAGAGCAAGTCCTCTCCTCGTTTGACCATGCCCGTGCAGGTGGACCCGGAGCGGGAGTCCATTCCAAGTTTCCCTTCCTGGACCCCGGGTTTCGGTGGAAATTTCGTGGATGTCCCTTTGGTGTTGATACAACCCCTCCCCGTGGTCTCTTGAAAAACCCTCTTGTCATTCCCCTTGTCAGTGGGGGACCCTCCGTGACCCGATTTTACTGTACTGAGCCCCTTTCCTTCAGGTAGGGGCACTACATAAGGAGAAGCTGGTGTTTTTGTGCTCCCTCGGCTCCTGTTGTCCCTTTTGGGGGCTTCCGTGGCTGCAGCGGCCGCCCTGTGTCAATGGGTAGGGCGAATCCACGTTTGGGGGGAAGGTGCGATTCCTGTTTTGGGGGCCCCCACCCCGGGCTTCCCGTTTTTCGTGACCACCCACATCTTTGGCAGGCCTTCTGCTCCTACCGGGAATTTGCAGTGTGTTTCAGAAGCAAGTGGACTCTCCTCCGCATTTCCCTTACGACTGCCCGATTTATTGCTGCCCCGGGCCCTCTCTGCCTCAGGGCCGGTTCCCCTGTCAGTACCCGAGACATGGCTATGTGGCCACATTAACGAAAAAACTCCGAAGGGATTTTTCGGAAGTCCTCCTCCCCTGCCGGGGGTGGATTCTACTTTAGAGAGAAGAAAATGCCTTTAACGGATGCAGATTTCCGAGGTTCAAAAAAGATTTCCATTAAGAACCGGTATCCTCTTTTCCCTTTGATTACTGGCTCTTCGGCGGTTCGGGGAGCCGGTTTTTTAAATTGGATCTGCGGGGAGTTATAATCTCTTCATTTTGGAGGGGGAAGAATGGAATTTCGGAAAAGTGAAATGGGCACTTCGGGTACAGTGTGCCCCTTTGGGTTTTTCAAGCTCCCGCAGTTTTTCCAAAGGGTTCGTCAACGCGTATTCCGGGGCCCATGTTTCCTGTGTCGTTGTCTATCGGACGATATTCTAATTTCCCCCGATCCTGAATCCACTAATCCAGTACGGAGGTCCTCCCGGGGTTTTGAGGGCAACCGCCTCTTTGCCAAGCTCGAAAAATGTTTTCCCCAGAAAAAGCCCCCCATTCCTCGGCTACATTATTTTGGCAAGGGCCCGAAAGGATCTGCCAAATAGTTTTTGTTCTCAGTGGCCCAAGACCCCGGGGGCTCCAAAAAACCCTACAAAAATTCCGGGCTTTGCCAACTATTATAGACGTTTGTGCCACATTTTCCTCACTGGTGTTCCATAGGGGCTTAACCCAAAAAAAAAATAGTAATTTCCCGGGGTTTTGGCCACCAGTGTGGAAGAAGCTTTCTCAAGCTGAATCGCTTCGCCCTTGCCCCGGTACTCCCCGGCCCAAACAGAAAAAACGTTTCTTCTTGGAGCCTCCTTGGTGGGGAAACGGAGCTGTACTTATCAAAAGGACCCAAGGCAAAACCCCTACATGTGTTTTTTTCTCAAAAACCTTTTCCCTTTCTGAGGAAAAAATTTTTTTTATTGGAGCCGGGGAAATTTCTGGCCATCAAGCTTTTTTTTTTTTTTTTGTCCTATTGGAATGGCGCTATCTCCTGGGGGGGCTCGACACCCGGTCTATTTTCACCCACCCCAAGAACCCCCTCTTTCTCCAGACGGGCCCTATTGAACCCCCGCCCGGCAGATGGTCCTTTTTCTTTTTTCCCCCTTCAATTTTTGATTCTTTTCCCCCCCGGGAGAAAAACGTCAAGGCCCATGCCCCCTTCCCCTGCCTTGCGTGGTAGGAGACGAACCAGCACCACGGTACATCATCCCTCCTGAAAGGCAAATCTCTGCTGCCCTCACAGAGTTGCAACGAATCCCTCCGGGCAAGACTTATGTGTGCCTGGCTCTACGGCAGATAATACTGTATTGGGGACATTGCTCTCGAGTGGCTGGACACCAGGGAGTGAAGAAATCTTGCTCTCTCATCTCTCGTTTCTATTGGTGGCCCAGTCTGGCCAAAGACGTTCGCGAATTCGTGGAGTCGTGCACTTTTTGTGCCCGCAACAAATCTTCCCATCTCAAGCCGGCAGGTCTGCTGCAGCCACTGCCTATTCCCGATTGTCCTTGGACCCATGTGGCCATGGACTTTATTACTGACCTCCCGCCTTCCTCCGATAATACCGTGATCTGGGTAGTCACGGACCGCTTTTCCAAGATGTTCCATTTTGTCCCTCTGCCAGGTCTACCCTCTGCTCCTCGTCTGGCCAGCATATTTTTTCAACATATTTTTCGGCTACATGGGCTGCCCGCCATATCGTCTCTGACCGGGGGGACCAATTTGTCCATCCCGCTTTGCGGCGGGCTCTGGCGAAAACCGGGACCTACTTAGATTCCATTTCCTGGCGTGGCTTACGCCATCGCTTGCGGTGGTCCAGAGGATCCACTACCTCCAACCGTGACAATTGTGATGATTTAAAGCAAAATAATAAATAGTGATAATTCTGAGGTCTGTGGACTATGTTGGAAAGAGGAGCTAAGGTTGATGCCAGCACTTATGAAGGATGCTAGAAGATCTGGTCTAGAGACTTGTGCATAAACTTTTTGGGAGTGAGGAGCTGAGGCTGAGGCCAGAGTCTAGGGATATTGTGAATAGTGTTGATCAAACTGTTCTAGAAAAGTTAAGTTCTAGTAGAACTTGAACTGAACAGAATATTTTACTGTTCGTTGGAGTAAAGTTCTAGTTCTAGATGGACATGCCATTTTCAGTGGCTTTCTGTCCTTTTGGTGACCATCCATTCACCATTCTGCACTTTTGGTGCCCACCCAATCAGTGCAGAACACAGAGAAGTGTCAAAAACGTCATCACTGAGGTGTAGGGCTCTCATTGGCTGCTAAATTCACATGACCATGTTATATATATTTCACTTTTTTGCCTTGTGAATACCATTTTCAGCTCACTCTCGTAGACAGATGCTCTTTTTGTAGCATTTTTTTCCCTAGGGCAATAGTTAGGAGTTTTTTAAATTTTTCTT
>JAODAL010061776.1:0-20121 GCA_025379985.1 Phyllomedusa bahiana | reverse complement strand
ACCAATCCCTACCTACAAGGGAATATACTACCTTTTGAAGGCATATATCTACTTACCTACAGCAGGCATATAGTACCTATAAAATGCATATTCCTACCTACAACGGGCATATACTACCTATAGAAGACATAAACTTACCTTCATGGGCATACACTACCTATAACAGGCATGTACCAACCTATCTACCTACAGAGGAAATATACTACCTATAGAAGACATATACCTACCTACAGTGGGCATATACCTACCTATAGCTCAGAGGGCATATACAACTTATAGGGGGCATATACCTACCTACAAAGTATCATGCTATTTGGTTAACATAATTTAGTGAATTGGTGGACCCCCCTATCCAGTTGTTGCACGTATTTAATATATCACTGTCATTGGTTACAATTTCAATCCCCATTCTTGCACAAACAAACAAGGCTACCTGGCTGTTGCCATCGTCAGTTCAGCTCTATCTTACTTTGAGGCTTCCATAAAACTTCTAAATTTAATATTTCTATCAAGTCATGCAAGTTGGCAGTCAGCCAGGAGCCATCTTCTCACAGTACAGTTCAAAGCAAATAATATCATTATGTGTTTATGGTATAGTTAGAAATACACTTTATAAATAAAAACATCAGAGCAGAAAGTCTGTACTTCAGTCCAGCAAAATTCTTAATTATAGGAATCTACCTACAGGGGCCTCTATATCTACATATTGACTAGATGGACTCTTTATCTACCATACCTACAGGAGGCCTATATACCAACCTACAATGGGCCTATATACCTACTTACTAGGGGCCAATAAACTTATCTACTGGAGGTCTCTTTATCTAACCAATGGAGGGAGTATTTCCTACCTATATACTTAATGGTGGGTCTTTATATCTACCTGCCTAATGGAGAAGGCCGTATACCAATTTAATAGGGGCCGAAATACCTTTCCAGTAGAGGAGGCAGGGGAGCAAATAGGACAGTATTGGTAGTACTCCTGTCAGGGGCCCTGATCAAAAAGATGCCAGCTGATTTGGTAAAAGATAGCACCTAGCAATGGGGGGGAGGGAGGACATTTGCTATGACTCTATGGGGCCCTGAAATGGCTGATAGACGACTGATGGCAGCCCTGGGAGGAGGCAACCTAGATACTTAAAAAGGGCCTATATATAATATCGACCTAATGGGGCCTTGATACCTGTCTAACAGGACTAATACCTCTGTGCCTACCTTTATACCTAATAGAGGACCTACACTCACCGGCCACTTTATTAGGTACACCATGCTAGTAACGGGTTGGACCCCCTTTTGCCTTCAGAACTGCCTCAATTCTTCGTGGCATAGATTCAACAAGGTGTTGCAACGATGCTCAATTGGTACCAAGGGGCCCAAAGAGTGCCAAGAAAATATTCCCTGAAAAAACTTTGAGACTCTCGGTTCACATATTTTGATCAAAAGATGTTTAAGCTGCCCACGACTTTCAACGTGATTTCAAAATCGGGCAGTCCTTTGCTATTTTTACCTCTCAATCAAGCCAATCTGGCCTCTCACTGAGTCAACCGACCTCCATTATTCAGAGAGAAAAAATAAAAAACACCCAACCTGCAAGCTGCCCTTCTTATGACAGCCTGTGAGAGTGGGCGGGGACAGAAACCCAAAATGGAAGCACCCCTTCCTTCCCATATAAGTTAAAATCAATGTACACCAGGTATAACGTATGTTTCTACACACAAAAACATTTCTGAAAAAACGTATGCAAACCTGGGTGCCACTGGCAGGGCTGCGGTACACATGTAATTATACATGTACACACACAGACCGCCGCCAGCGGCACACTACTGCAAAAAGGGCAATACACTATGTGGAAATCCCTAAAGAAGCATTTATGCTATCTATCATACATGAAAAAACTTTGAGACTCTCGGTTCACATATTTTGACAAATACAGACCCAACACCAGACTCATGTACACTCACCGGCCACTTTATTAGGTACACCATGCTAGTAACGGGTTGGACCCCCTTTTGCCTTCAGAACTGCCTCAATTCTTCGTGGCATAGATTCCACAAGGTGTTGCAACGATTCTCAATTGGTACCAAGGGGCCCAAAGAGTGCCAAGAAAATATTCCCCACACCATGACACCACCACCACCAGCCTGAACCGTTGATACAAGGCAGGATGGATCCATGCTTTCATGTTGTTGACGCCAAATTCTGACCCTACCATCCGAATGTCGCAGCAGAAATCGAGACTCCTCAGTCCAGGCAACGTTTTTCCAATCTTCTACTGTCCAATTTCGATGAGCTTGGGGAAATTGGAGCCTCAGTTTCCTGTTCTTAGCTGAAAGGAGTGGCACCCGGTGTGGTCTTCTGCTGCTGTAGCCCATCTGCCTCAAAGTTCGCCGTACTGTGCATTCAGAGATGCTCTTCTGCCTACCTTGGTTGTAACGGGTGGCTATTTGAGTCACTGTTGCCTTTCTATCAGCTCGAACCAGTCTGCCCATTCTCCTTTGACCTCTGGCATCAACAAGGCATTTCCGCCCACAGGACTGCCGCTCACTGGATGTTTTTTCTTTTTCGGACCATACTCAGACCAGCCCTTCTGGCACCAACAACCATGCCACGTTCAAAGGCACTCAAGTCACCTTTCTTCCCCATACTGATGCTCGGTTTGAACTGCAGGAGATTGTCTTGACCATGTCTACATGCCTAAATGCACTGAGTTGCCGCCATGTGATTGGCTGATTAGAAATTAAGTGTTAACGAGCAGTTGGACAGGTGTACCTAATAAAGTGGCCGGTGAGTGTAAATAACTAACTTTTAACCCCTTAAGGACCCGACGTTTTTTTGTTGTTGACACGTTCATTTTCCCCTCCTCGCCTTCCCAGAGCCATAACTTTTTTATTTTTCCACCTACATAGACATATAAGGGCTTTTAGTTTACGGGACAAGATGTAATTTCTAATGGTTTTATTCACTATACTATAGAATATACTGAGAAACCGCCAAAAAATTCCAAGTGGGGCAAATTGTGAAAAAAAACGTATTTTCGGCATGTTTGCGGGGTCTTGCTTTTACGGCGTTCAATCTTCGGTCAATACAATGTGTTGTCTGTATTTTACAGGTTGATACGCATCCGGCAATACCAAACATGTAGGGTTTTCGTTATGTCTTGGTACCATAAAAAAATTATTTTTGAAATTTGCGCCGCTTCGCCAATTTGTGCGACCAATAACTTTTTTGTACTAACACATACGGACGTCAGTGAGGGTACATTTTCTATGGACGAAGTGTACTTTTTATCGCTAGCAGTTTGGAATGCATGCAACTTTTTTGATCACTTTTATTCCATTTTTTAAGTGACTTAAAATGGCCAAAAAAAAATTTTTTTGGCGTTTGAATTTTTTTTTTAAAAACGGTGCCCAGCTTTTTGGGGAAAAAATCTGTTTTTTTTTTTAAAAAGATCGGATTTTTTGGACGCGGCGATCCCCAAATATGGAAATTTTTTTTTTTATTATTTATTGTTTTTTTTTTAAAAGGGGGAAAAGGGGGGTTGATTTGAACATTTGGGCAACATGTATGAATTTTTTTTTTTGGCCCCCGATTTCTGGGTTTTTGGCCCCCTCCCCGGGCCCCGAATCCCTGTCGGACGGGGGGTTTCCCGGTGTTAGGCCCAGGGTTCCCCACTTTAGCGGGGCCCCTCGATAAAGGGGTGGGGGGGTGGGAAGGGGCGGGTGGGCCCCGGGTTTTGGGTTCCGGGGTGGGACGCGGGGCCCCTTGAAAACCCCGGGAGGCTTTATACGATCGAGATTTCCGGAAAAAGGCGGGGCATTGCACCGCTGGGCCAGCCCCGGGACAGTCAGACCGGGTTAATTTTCTGGTTAAGTGATCCAAAACGGAGGCAAGGGGAAAAAGGAAAGGGGGAACCCTGCGGGGGAAAACATAGACGATCGCTACACAAATCTGGGCCCTTCGCCCCCGTGGGGGAAGGAGTTAAACCAAAAAAATCGCCTTATAAAGGGTAAAACTTTATCAAAAAAAAGAGCTCAAACATAAAAATTTAAAAAATACTTTTAAAAAAAATCCCTTTTCCAAAAAATTTTCTGAAGGGGGCAATTTTAGGAATTCGGTTTTTGGAAAATTTCCCCGGGAAATACATAATTAAAATTTTCTGAAACCCTTTTCTCTTTGGGTTTGGCAAAAAACCACCCAAATCACAATAGGAGCGACATTTGAACCATTAAAAAAAAATGGAGAACTATTGACCAATAAAAAATAAAAGGCGAAAACCCCGTTCAAAATAAGTAAAAAATTTGAAAAGAGCAAATTGGTTTAAAACTAGTGGGGGCTTGGCTATCTCGGGCCAATCAGAATAAGACCCGGACAAAGCCCCCTTTAATATCCTATGGAAATTTTTTGACCAACCCAAAAATAAAAGGGGGGGACATTTCCCCAAAATTTCAGAAAAAAAAAACAGGAAAAGAGCTGATTGGTTGAGCAACCCAGGGGTTGGCTATCCCGGCCAATAAAGGACCGCGAGTACTTTCCCTTTGTAGCCCTATGGAAAAGATCGAGGGCCAATGCAATCTGGGGTTTTCTCGGCGCCGTGCGGCATGAAGTATGAAAAAAAAACTTTTTTTTATTAAGTGAAAATCTTTTATCAGAAATTAAAGGCTAAAATTTTTCTCTAAAAATAAATCATTAAACCCCGAAAAAACGCTTTTGGGTCCCCGGAGCCCGGGGCCTACAAAAGGAAAATTGCAATATAGAAAATTTCCCGGGGAAATACATTTAAATTTAAAAATTTTTTAAACCCCTTTTCTTTTTGGTTGGCATAAACCGGGCCAATCAAAATTTGGGAGCGACAGTGGCCCTTTAAATTCCCTATGGGGGAGTTTTGGGCCCAAAACCAGAATGGGGAAAACCAAGTATTTCCATTCTAACCTATGGAGAAAAATTGCCCAATTTCAATTTTCCCAAAGGGGGGAACAAAAAAATTTACAGTAAAAAGGCAGAAAAAAAGCTGATTGGTTGAGCAAAGGGGGGGGCTCGCCCAAGCTTACCCAAATCGAGCCCCGGAGAAATTTCTCTTTAATTTTCTATGGGGAAAAAAAAATTTTCCAAAACGAGCCGGGTGATTGGCTAATTTAAAAAAGAGGCGTGCTTTTTTTTGGCCCAAATTTGGGGAGCGAGCGACGCTCTTAGGGGTTTTTCCCAAAATGAAAATTCTAAAATAAAAATTTAACATGGGCCAAAAAAAAAAATGGTAAAGACAACAGAAGTTGAAACCAAATTTGTGTATAAAAATTTGAACAAAAATTTTGGGGTGAAGAAAAAAATTAATTCAAGAAAATATTTTTTTAAGAAAAAAAGAAGGGTCCCGAAAAAAAAGTTCCCAAAAAACCCCCTTGGGGTTTTTCAGGGGAAAACCAACCCCCTGTCCTCAATCCCAATTTTTTCCCCGGTTTTTTGGGAAAAACCCGGGAAGGTTTTTCCCTTTTTCCGGGGCTGGGAATTGAGAAACTTTCAAAATTTTAAAACGAAAGGAAAATACAATTCAAGGCGGGTTTTTAAAATTTTTTAAGGGGAAAAAGGGGTTTTACTCTTTTTTTGAAAGGAAAATTTTTTAAAAACCCCCGGAAGGGGAAATTTTTTTTTTAAAAAAACCCACCCCCCAAACCCCCATGTACAAATGCGAGGCGCGGGGAATTTTCCCCCCCATTATGAGCGAAATTACCTCCGGCGGAAAAACTTGGGGCCCCCCAGCACCCCCCGCCCCCCAATTTGGCGCCCGGGTTTCCCCGGCCACAGGGGGGGGCTCGGGCCCCCCCCACGGCCTCACAAAACGGGCGAGGCGGACTTTACATGATATGTATGAGCGTGCCCCGACACCGACATAAATCAGGCACCGCTTTCACTTCCAATCGGGCGAAACGGCGTGCTCCGACCAGGCGAGAATCATACATGTCGCCCTTAATACTTTTTTTTTGTACTGTAAAACTTTATTTATTTTTCTTTTTTTAAACTTTAAATTGAGGCCCCCTAGGGTTTGCTTGACCACTAGGTGGTGGGGGAATTGTAAATACAGTCAAAAACATTGCTTTGGAAAATGCATTAAAACTGTACCAAGATGGGGGTTTTCCCCATTTCCCCTGTTGGGGAGGGAAAAGGGGGGGGCAAACCGGGAAACTTTGGAAGTGACGGGGCCCCCCCCAAGGGCTCCCCATTTCCCAATGCCCGGTGGTCGGATCTTTTGTAATATCTGCGGGCGGTGGCGATCACCCTCAAGATCGGGGCGCGCCACCGATCGTCATTCATTCAGAAGCGTGACCATCTTTGCCGCGGTGTCTGATGGGTTAAACAGCGCGGGCGGGTGATGCTGCCCGTTCGCGCTGTAACGGCCGGGTGTTAACGGCGATTAGCCGCTAACACCCGCCAGCTGTGCGGTGGGTAGCAAAACGATCCCCCTGCAAAGCCCCTTATGGACCCTTGGATGTACTCATACGTCCAGGGCCCTTAAGGGATTAAAGCTACCTGCTTAAGTGTGTGTGTTTGTGTGTGGGGGTTATATTTGTACCTTATGGTGGCCTGTATATCTATCCAGTGTGAGGGGAGGTGGATATACGTGTCTTATTGGGGACTACCCACGTAAAAAGGTTCGACCTGACCTCATGGGAACACTTTATGGGAGCATCTTGGAGATATTAAGCAATGTCAAGAAACTCCGATAACACGACATATATGGCATGTAGTGATGTGCGATTGTGTCAACTATCATTATCGGATCGATAGTCGATATCGGCAATTATCATGCCGATACCCGATAGCCGATAATAGATAATCGCTGATGACCATTAAAGTCTATGGGAGAGGAACAACAGCTTCATTCTTACACCCAAACAGGGCTGGAGAAGCTGGAATTAACATCCACAACAGTAAACTGGATACGTGCTACATCTTAGGCAACACAATTAGGCAACAAGAGTCACAGAAAAAAAGTCACAGGCTATTCACTATCGCTGCCTTGTACCACAACCTGACCCTTAAACCTGCATGACCCACAAATTAAAAAGTGACAGAAGGCAGTATTATTTGGACCAACATTTTAGTTGAACTGGACATTGACTATCCCTGTCCTGTACCACAGCATGACCCTCAAACCTGTCTGACCCACAGATTAAAAAGTGCTGGCAGAAAGAAGTCTTTGAAGCAGTATTTTAGTGAAATGGACATTGACTATCCATATCCTGTAAAGCAGCATGACCCAAAAACTCGCACTGGTGCCCTAATGGACTATCATCATAAAATTTTGCAATAAGGAATAAACTATATTAAAAACAACAAGTTTTCCAATACTGCTGCGGCTAGAGGTACTTGCCATTCTACTGGTGAGATTGTTCCACCGTGACATTAGAATGTGAAGCAAACAAAACAGATGTCCCCAGTAGGTCAACGAGGCCTGTTTGAAAATCCTGCATTCTACTGTCAAGTGGGTTGAAGGAAATTACTGATCAAGGCAGGTGAGGCTGTAAACTTGGATCACGCAGGTTCAGCTAGCAGGGCCGGAGTTACAGTGGGTGCAGTGAGAGCCAGGGCCCTTAAAACATCCCGTCATGTCGTAACGTGGCAAAAATGACCCTATGACGCAGCAATGAAAACAGTCATACGGAAGCAGAATGCAGAAGCGGAAGTGTGAGTTAAGACAACTTTTGACATTTGTGAAGAACAAATGTCTGTTAGAATCCACATTTTTTAAAATAAGACCTGTAGTATAGCTGGATTTCACAGCAGCATGACCCAAAAAATTATAAAAAAATGACTTCTCGGCCACTGCTAAAAATTGTGAGGGAGAAATACCACTTAGAAGCCACATTTCTGTTCCAAAGGACCTTGATTATAGCTGTATCTCACAGCACCATGACCCCAAAACCATTGACAGTGCGAAAAATTTTAATGAAGAAATGAGTAAATGGAATAAGTTTTTTTCATGAAACCATGTACAATTGGTTTCTTTTACAGTCTCCTCACCGCAAAACCAGCAAAATGACCTTTTGGGAACTGAGAATAAAAAATGCAGTAATAAATGATCATTTAAAATTTATTTTTCAAGAGGACAAATTATGTTTGAAGAGGACTGTGAATTACACCAGAAACTATTCAGTGACATCGGCAATAGGGGCCACACATCATCCGAGATCCATGCCTGATTCCATCTTGATGAAAGTCAAACGATCCACATTATCTGGTGGAAAGCCATATGGCGTTTGTCTGTAATGACTCCTCCAGCCTGTGCTGAAGGTCCGCTCAGTATATGACGACTGGCCGCTTGGGCAGGACTACACCTTATGGGCGTGGCGATGCGAGCTCCGGCCATCATCCCATTTTGGGATACCCAGAAGTCGAATTGGTCCGAAACATATCAAAACATACGAGTTGGGACGCAGAAAGTCGTGCACCCATGATCCTAGATCCTGATCTCTGTGGTGTTGGATGATGTGCCCTGCATTGCATTGCGTTGGTGAGGTGGTTAAATAGGATTGCCATAGGTCACCCAATAGGGCTTCTTGCCACACAGCTTGCTGCTGATGCTGCCACACTAAGGCAACATGATACCACTCAACTGCTGTCACGTTGCTACACGTTGTTCCAAACCGAGACATATGAAGAACGTGAAGGCAGACGCAAACAAATTCTCCAGAATGAATCAATGAGCACGGTCCTCCAATCCTGCATTTTACCTCTTATTTGGGTGGGTGGACGGAAAGTGCTGAGTTTGTTTTATGTACCGTGGATCCAGGAGGGTGGCCACCCATACTGTATGTTCATTATGATGGCCTTAAAGCCGAGGATCATGTTGGAGAGGAAATGGAGCATCCCAATCACTCATTGTGAAGATGGAGCCTTGATATCCAAGCCACTGGGTCGAGGGCACTAGCAAACTGATCTTCCTCATCATCCTCCATCCCCTCAAAATCCGTACCAACCTCTTTCAAGGCAGGGGACATCGGTAACGTCGGTGGTCCAGGAATAACTCATCCTACCTCCTCCTCCTTCGTCCTCCGCCTCAGCTTCAGCACAAGCCTCTGACTTGCCTCAGATGATGGGGCAACCCTGAGAGCTGAGGCGCCCGCTTGCAACCAGCTCTGGACCCCAAACCAACCTGCCTAATTGAAGATCGATAAAATGTGAAACTGTCGGGCCTGTCTGGATTCCGTTAGAGAGAAAGGCTCTGAGTCCCGCACTGAGTCTGTCCCTCCGCCATCGCTGGTGGGACCTGCAGATTTTCAGAGTGTCCACAACACTTGTTCCAGAACGAAGAACACCACAATGCTCATGCTGACAGGGCATTGTCCGCACTGACCATTTTGGTGGCTTCTTCAAAACTGGCAAGGAATGTTGCAGATCTCTTCACCTGCCTCCACTCTCGTGGCTAAACACCCAGAGGTCCGCACCAGCAAGGATGTACACCAGCCTATCCGAATCATGAATGGCGTCCCAGAGATTTCGAAACCGTATCACCCACCACCACCTTGCCTGGCACAAGTTTCCTTGTCAACCACCCAGCCAGTGCTACGTCTCGTTGCGTAATAGCCGCCACAGCTTCCTGACCTGTTGGGTTGATGGACTCCAAAACAGATTTTTCAACACGGCCTGGTTTCTCTGGGCACATGATTGCTACCAGCGGACCTTGGGTATAAATAACCCTTGCAACCATCCTGCGGTCTTAGAGAAGGAGCATAAACGCCCGAGGCCTACAGAGTTGTCCCCGATGAGTATATAAAACATAAATGCATAAAAATATGGGGGTAAAGAAAAAAAAAATATTAAATCAATAAAATCAAGTTTGTCTTTCTTTATTTTCGTGCACTCCATACTAATTGATTCCTTGGCTAACAGAAAATAAAGAAATAAACAAGATTTTATTGATTTATATTTTTTTTCTTTACCCCCCATATTAACATTCGTTTTACATACCCATCGTGACAACTTCTTGTAGTCTTATAATTTGATTTCGTCATTGTACACGTTTTTTATTTCACACAGATTGCATTAAGAAAACCCATAGGAAGCAGTCGCTCCGCTCTCGCCATTGTTCCAAATAACTGCGCCACTTTTAACTTAGCCAATCACAGAGCGCGCTCCAAATTTCTTTCCCATAAGAACTCTATGAGCAAGTATGCTCGCGCTCCTGATTGGCTAAGCGTGGACGAGCCCCCGCTGCTTCAACCAATCAGCTCGTTTTCTTTTCTTCTTTTTTCTTTTCCTTTTCTCTCCTGCCTTTTTACTGTATTTAGAATTGTCCCGCCTTGAATCTGATGTCAATTTTTGTTCCAATAGGATAAAATGAGCCACTAGTCCGCACCATTCTGATTGGTCCAATTCTCCTCCATAGGTTATAATGGGACATTGTCGCACCTATTCATGATTGGCTGGTTTATGGGGGCCAATGGGAATATGTTAAACAATTTTAAATTTACTGTATTTCCCGGCATTTCTCTCTATTGCAATACCCTATGTAGCTCCAGTCTCCGGCTACAAACGCGTTGTTCGGCGTTTTAACGCTTTATTTTAAAGAAGGTTCGGCTCTTTTTCTGATAAAATGTTTTTACACTTAATAAAAATAATGTATTTTATTAAATACTTCATGCAGCACGCCTGACGCCGAGATTTCATTCAGTGCGCCCATACTCTCCATAGACTATCAATGGGAAATAGCCTCGCGCTCTGAATGGCTGGGAATAGCCAAGCCCCCGCTAGCACAGCAATTCAGCTCTTTTTCTGTCTTTTACTGTAATTTGAACTGTCTCCCCCTCCTTTGATTTTGAGTTGGTCCAACTTCTCCAATAGGTTTTAAATGGGTCTTTGTCGCTCATATTCGATTGGTCAATAGTTTTCCACAGTTTTAAAATGGGTCTCCTGTCGCTCCTATTCTGATTGGCTGAGCTAGAAAGTCTCCCGCAAGCTTTAACCAATCAGCTCTTTTCAGCATTTTTACTGTATTTTGAAACTGAGTCCCCCGCCTTGATTCTGATTCGGTTCAACCTTCCTTCTTCTCCATAGGTTTTAATGTTCACTGCGCTCCTATCTGATTGGTCGGTTTAATTGCCGACCAATGAGAATTAGGATTCCAGAATTTGAATAACTGCGTATTTCCGCGGCAATTTTCCACCAATATCCATAATTCTTGAATTAGAGGATATTGGAAATGATTAAGTTTTATGTATTTTTTTTATTTTTTTTTAGGTTTCACTCTTTCCTGAAATGATGAACGCCTTTATAAATGCGATTTTTGAACTCATACTCCGCACCGACATGTGGAAGGATTTCTCGGCTGTTTTCCTCAGCCTGTCACGCATCGTAACAGATTTTCGGCGCAGTCCCACATGGTGCCTAAGAACCGCAACCATGCGCCCATGTCCCTCACCAGTGCCCCAACACAGACTGCGAGGCGCATGGAACTTTTCCCCCGCATGTACGAGCCACCACCTCGGAAGACCGGCGAATCTTAGGCGCAGCCCCGTACTGCGCCAAAGTAACCCGGCACGCTGCGCCAACACACTGGCGAGGCGCGGCGGACATTACATAGTATTGTATGAGCTTCGCCCCGGGCCCTGACATAAATCAGTCGCAGATTTCAACTAGAAATCGGGGCTAAACGGCGCGTTCCGACCCGGCGAGATTTCATACAAGTCGCCCAAAATGAGAAAAGAAATCCAGAAAATCAACATGATTTAAAAAAAGGAAAAGGGGAAGTAGAATAATAGACCGATAAAAAAATAAAAGAGGTTAAAAAAAAAAGTAAGAAAAAAAAGGAAGAAAAGAAGTTAAGCAAAAAAAAAAAAAGAAAAAAAAAAAAGAGTAAACCCTGACCAGAATTTAAGTATCAACGAACAACGAACACACTGAACACAAATATACCGATCAGAAAACAATAAAAACATACATACAAACCGACGAACGCCAAGAATCCTCGTGAACCAGTCTACCGCCCCCACGCCCTTGCGCCCCCAACCGCTGCCAAAACCCTAACTGCCTCCCTCTCCCCACACACCTACACCCTCCACCTCTGCTACTTCCGAACGACGTCCCCCGGTCTAATCAACCCCTCGAGAACCCTCTTCGTCCCTCTTGATCCTCCTACTCCCTGACTTAATCTACCCCCCAATCCCCTATTCCAACCCTTTCGCACTCCCACTCAATAACCCCCGACCCCTACCTACCGCACGCCCAAACCCCCCTTACAGCGCCTAACTTAATACTACATTCACTCCTACCTTCTTCTGACCACTAACCATTACCCTCCGCTCCCCGACTCCTCAAAACTTCGCACGTAACTAATCTTGTTCTCTTAAAACCCCCTTTAAATACGAACCTACCCTCCCTTATACCCACCCCTTTTTTAACCCTAATAAATCGTAAACACTTTAAACTCCTCCATCCCGAACCCTTCCCCCCACTTAACCAACCTCCCACATCTCCACACCCGCCCCCTTCCCCCCAACTACGCAAAGCACCAATCTAAGTAACAGAAGGGGTACAAGATTCGATAAGAAGACCCATCTGAAATAGCTAAGGTGGCGCACGAACATAACAAATTGTGAACCTCCACCGCCAAAACCAAAACGCATCACACCCTATACACCAAATACCCAATCCCAGACAACATGGACTATAACACCTCACGCTCACACCCATTAGTCCTCAATCCCAACTATTTCGCCATAGGCCACTTCACGACACCGCTAAACAAATGGACCTCACTAAAGCCACTCACCCCTCCTCCCCCCTAACTAACGACTCCCTCTCCTAAGCCTTCTTACCTTCCCAAACCACACTTCCGCCCTGACGTCCTCACCTCCCCCCCCCAATCTTCCAAAAACCACACTCCTTCCCCGCTCCACCACCCACCTTAAATAATCAACCCCCCCCTCTACCCTCCCCTGTTTCACTCTCCTCTTAACTTTCTTTCGCCTCCTCCCCCTAGCCACCCACCCCCTTAACATCTCTCCTGTAACTCACCGTCCCAACAAAAGCCCCAACCAGGAGTGTCAAATAAGCTTATGTGTCACCAACACCACAGACCCAGATAAGCCTAGGCTCACACCGACACAGATACACTTTCATAAAGCGGCTACTCTGTCCACCACTCATTACAGAATAATGGCACATGTTAGTGTGAAATAATGTTTCTCAGAATAAAAGACTACCAGACCACAAACGCAAACATTTCACACTCCCCCAAACTCCACAATGGTGAAGACAAAAGAGCTATCGAAGGACACCAGAAACAAATTTGTGCCCTGCACCAGCTGGGGAAGACTGAATCTGCAATAGGCCCGAGCAGCTTGGTGTGAATGAAATTCAACTGTGAGGGGAGCAATAAATAGAAATCCAAGACATCAAAGACCACTTGATAATCTCTTTCGATCTGGGCTCCATGCAAGATCTCTCCCCCTGCTAAACCCCTTCCTGACATGGGAAATATGCATTACGTCCTAGCGGGAATGCCGACTTTCCACCTGCAAACGTGGATGTATGCACAACCGTTCCTGTCTGATCCTGCGCGTCCAACCGCGAGGTGCTTACAAACACCAAGCCCCCCATGATCGTCCACAATCATTAGGGACCACGATGGTACTAATTCACCTTGCGTCGCAAAACTCTCCTACCTTAAACGCATCACACCCACACAGCCAGTATGCTGATACCTATCCCCGTCGGCGAACTACTTTTAAAAACCCGTTAACTCCGACGATCCAATTAAGATCGTCGGAGTCTAATTGGAGGTTAGATGAGTGAGCCCCACCTGCCTACTCCTGGCGTGCCTGTGCACACAGTGGCGCAGCGATCGCTTACCAGACTACCCCCCCTCTGAGAAGTGAAAGTCATTCCCATGGCCGTTATGACATCATCATGCCACAATAGCATTGTGGGTAAGGTGACTGACAGTTGTCATGGTGACCAGTACACACGCAGCAATCACCTAGAACTGCCTGCTGCCTTGAACAGCAATACTGAAGATTGCTGTACACAAATCCCCTAAGGGAAAAGTAAAAAAAAAAACAAGTTTTAAACAAAGTGTAAAAAATGTAAAATAAAGTGAAAAAAGTAAACACAAACACAAAAAATAAACTAAAAACACGTAACAACATACCACCGCCCTTTTCTTCCCCTTTACCAAACGCCAAACGCCAAAAAAAAGATCAAAAAAATAAAGTACATATTTGTAATCCGCCACCCCCTCCGTAAAGAGACCTGTCCGATAATTTATCAATTAATTAACCCGTACGGTTATGCTGTTAAAAAAAAAAAAAAAAAAAAATTGCGATTTTCTGTATCGCTGCCCCGCGCAGCGATACACACTAATAATGGAATATCAAACGACCGAAATTAAAACAAATTCATATAAATTGCCAACACATTTGCGTACATAATTAAAATGCGTCTAATTACCAACCACGCTAAAAAGAAAGTCCCTGTATCACATACAAACATATACACAACGTAGTTATGGCTCTCAGAAAGAATAGCGAGAATCTGCACTAAACTAAACTTTGTACTCTTCTCTACACACAAGTAAAACAACACTTCTTTAATTTCTTCAAGTGCTTTCACAACACTCACAATACAAACCTCTATAACACCAAACTTGGTATCTCCACAACCATACACCAAACGGCATCTCACACCACTCTCGGTAATCCTCATTCGTACACCTGCAAGCGAGTAAATCAGCAAGCATCTTCATTTATACCACAAATGTGACCACTGTAAAAAAATAAAAACACTACCAGGATGCTGTAATTTGTTCAAAAATGCCCTCGCAAAAACCTTAATAAAAATGATCATAGCGTCATATGCAACCAAAATGGTACTAAATAAAATGTCACATCAATGTCAACAAAAAACATGCTCATAATCAGCTCTGTATACAGAGTAATCGAAAAAGTTATGATTGTCAGAATGGACAACATAAAAATGCAATTTTTAAAAGACCTATTTTTATTTTGAAAAAGTAATTAAAACCTTAAAAAAGATATAAAATTATATCATTACAATTGTAACTTCCCCCCATAGTTGAATGTAGCCTGTTATTTTATCCAATAAGGCGAACACTAATAAAAAAGAAGCCCAAAAAACAATGGCGGAACCTGTGTTCCCCCCCCTCCCCGCTTCCCCCCCCCATATTTTCATGGCCCAATACTAAAAAAAAAGATGGAGTTACCTGTGGCTCCCAAAATGCATAGTACATCCACAGAATGTAGATCCATGAAGGGGTGTTAAATCCAAAATGGGGCTAATTCTGGAAGATTAAACCTGTTGTGGTACTTTGCTGGCTTTGCAAATGCGACATGACCCCACCAAAATCTGGCGTTCCAAAAGCCACAATAGCGCTCCCTCCCTTATAGCCCTGTCAAGCGCCCAAACAGCAGTTTACACCCACATGTAGGTATTAACAACTTGGAGGAAATTGCATAACAAAATTTTGGGTTGCTTTTTTTCCATACGTTCTTGTAAAAATATAAAAAAAAATTTCAGCAAAACCGCAGTTTGTTGGAAAAAACTATTTTTTCATTTTCCCAGCCAAGGCTAAAAAAATTTGTTGAAACACCTGTGGGGTCGATATACACAATAGCATCCCCCTGGATATAATTCCTAAAGGGGTGTAGATTCCAATTTTGGGGTCTATTTAGGGGAGTTTTTAATTAAAGTTTTCGCACCTTAGCGCGTCTGCAAACCTGGAAATGGCCCTAAAAAAATCATAATGAAAAAAGACCCCAGAGTCCTGGTAAGGCTGCTCCTCCTATTCTGGGGTGTGGTGGTTGACCAAATAGTGCACTAGGGCCACATATGTGGATATCTACTGAAAACGTCAGCTATCTGGGATGTAACAATATGAAGTTGCCGTTATCCCTGATCACATCAACTTTGATCTTGTGAATAAAGGATGAGAATATTTAAAATCTGCAAAAAAAAGTGAAATTGGTGAAATGTCTAATGACCAGATGAAACCAAACGTAGAACTGTTTGGTAGAAACACAACTTCATCATAATATAACAACCAACAACAAACATAACATGAATAAGAACATAAGAAAAAAAAAAAAAATAAGAAACAGAGCAATACATAACATACCATAAAACCTAACTGTGAAGCATGGGAGTGCAATAACAAGTTTTAGGAATTTCTTCTCTGGCAAAGGGTCAGGACAACTGATCCATGTTACCAGAAAGAATGAATGGGGCCATGCAGTATATCGGACTGGGGGGGCCTGGGGGCCCACAGGGGAGTTTGATCTTAACGGCCTCATCGGCACATAAATGCGCCCATATTACCACATAATACACAGTGTTTCAAAACATAACTGTATTGTGTAGTTACAATAGCAAGTGAGTCACACATTTGCATCTAACATATCAAAGAACACAGCTAAGTAGCCTCCATCCATATCCCCTCTCACCCACATACAATATCCCCTCCACGTTTCCCTCGCTCAAGCACCTCGCCACCTTTCTAAAATAAACCCAGCTAAGAAAGTATAAGTGTAACTCCACTCACAGGGTCAGGTGTTCCCTCACTCTTACAATCAGGATACACATGCCACGCTGCCACTATATCTAATGCCAATATAACCTACAACACCGCCATATAGAGACCACAGAGAGGGTCCAGATACCAGCTCAGGTATAACCTACAAACCAACCATAATAGAGGACCACATAATAGGTCCAGATACCAGCTAGGTATAACCTACAACACCACACATATAGAGACCACATAGGAGGTCAGACACCAGCTCAGGTATAACCTAACAACACCACCCTATAGAACCACATATAGGGCAGACACCAGCTCCGGTATAACCTACAACACTGCAATAGAGACCACATAGAGGTCAGACACCAGCTCTAGTATAACCTACAGCACACACCACATAAGACCCACATAGAGGTCAGACCACACGCTCAGTATAACCTACAAGCACCACCATATGGATAACCACATAGTGGTCAGAGACACCAGCTCCAGTATAACCTACAAACACTGCCATGTAAGGACCACATAATGGTCAGAACACCATCTCAGTATAACTACAACACTGCCATAGAGAGACCACATAGTGGTCAGACCACCAGCACCGGTATAAACCTACACACTGCCATGTAGAGGTCCACATAATGTCAAGACACCAGCATCAGTTAAAACCTACAACACTGCATATAGAGACCACAAGTGGTCAGACACCCAGCACATGTATAACCTACAAACACTGCCATACTAGATGGCCACCTAAGGGCAGACACACAGCTCAGGTAAAACCTACAAGGACAGCCATATAGAGACCACATAGAGGTCAGACACACAGCTCAGGTATAACCTACAACACCCTCATATGAGACCACATCATCTCAGTCACATCACGTTACAAGTTGCATACAGCACTGATCCCCAATATAGAGTAAAATTTACCCCTGAAATCAGGACTCAACAGAGACGTCATCTGATGAGTCATTCCTTTCTCTCATGAGCCGTTCTTATTCCCTTTTTCTTCTCCATCCGTTCCACACGCCATCGATGCCTTGTCCCTTCCACCACACATCCTGCAGAATTTACACACAAATATCATAGAATCCCAATTTCCAGCATCTCTTTACCAATTCCCCCACCTCTGTACAAACTGCCCAGGGATGGGAAGCCGGGACAAGCCTATAACTTAGCAGGCCTAGTATCCTAAGGGGTTGGAAGGGTGGGGAGAGAACTAACCCCACTGGAGATAATGCAACAGACTATGGGCAGTCTGTGCCTCTCCTCAATTAATATTACATACCAGGTAGGTAGGGCCAAGACGCTAGTAGGTAGAAAATAGGCAAAGGCCCCAGGTAACTAGATAGGCCCTATTTAGGTAACTAACCCCGGCTGGATAAGTATTTGGTAGGGCCAGCCCCAGGTAGGCTGGTGGGTACATAGCCACAGGAGGGTAGGTAAACAGCCCCCAGGTAATAAGCAGGCCCCAGTTATGGAAGTAGATCATCTACAGTTAGGTTTTGTGACACCAGTTTACTATACTGTATGTTGGAGTTGGTGAGTCCCAAATTAGTGTTATAGCTGTAGATATTGTTATCCCCAGTTAGGTAAGGCTGTAGGTAGTTAAGGTTGTCCCCATTATATAGGCTTCAAGCAGTTTTATGGACCCCCCTTCTAAAATGAAGTATACAGAGCAGTTAGGGCTTCCCTTGAATAAGTAATCAGGCAGTTAGAAGTCCTCCTTTAGGTAATATACAGACAGTTTAGGGGTCTCCTTTTAGGTAGTAATAAATAAGGCATTAAAGTGCCTACCTTTTAGGTAGTACAACAGGCCAGTTAGGGTCCTTTAGTGTAGTATACAGACAGTTAGGGGTCTCCTTTAGTAGAAAACAATGCAGTTAGCCTCTCTTTAGGTATTACCACAGGCCAGAGTTAGGGTCCCCTTTAGGTAGTATACAGGCAGTTTTAGGGGTCTCCTTTAGGTATATACAGTCAGTTAAGGCCTCCTTTAGGTAGTATAACAGTCAGTTAGGGGCCTCCTTTAGCTAGTTTGGCAGGAAGTCATGAGAGAGGCAGAAGCCCCCCCCTCCCCTTTAGCTAATTGCAGGAACAGGCCTACTTTAGTAGCCAGGGCCCCTTTAGTATTCCGGCCCCCTTTAGTATTCAGGGCCAGCTGATGTACCAGGTCCCCTTTATGTAGTCAGTAGGTGAGGGCCACCTTTTGTATCAGGGCCCCTTTAGTAAGTCATGGGCCCCCTTAAGTTGTCAGGGCCCCCTATAAGTAGCCAGGGCCCCCTTTAGTAGTCAGGGCCCCCTTTATGTAGCCAAGGTCCCCTTAGATAGTTTAAAAAAAACAAAAAAAAAAACAGCCACTTACCTGGCTCCGGCTCCCGCCCCCGCGCCAGCTTCAGCTCCTCCCTCCCGGCCGCTCCCTGTCGGATACTGGGGCCCTGCATAGGCAGTGCGGTGATGTCACCGCACCGCCTACGCAGAAGTAGGGGCCAAACGCCTGGCAGGCCTAAGGCACTAGGCCTTAGGCCTGCCAGGGCGGTCAGCGGAGCCGAGCGCTAGCGACGCTGTTCTCCGCTGACAACGCCAGCCCCGAGTCGGGGACATTAGTCCCCAAAACCTGGCCGGTCTCTGGTGCGGGAGGGGCGAGGCCGTTACCGGATGCCGGACGGGCCCCGGGGAGCGGCGGCACTGCCTCCGGCTCGAGGCCCACCGGGGGATTCACCAATCCCCCAGCGGTCCAGTCCGAGCCTGGGGCCATGTATTGTGAGATTGTGAGTGCAAATCTCCTTCCATCATCAAGGGCAATGAAGATGAAATGTGGCTGGGTCTTTCAGCATGACCATGATCCCAACAAACCGCCAGGGCAACGAAGGAGTGGCATCGGAAGAAGAATTTCAAGGTCCTGGAGTGGCCTGACCAGTCTCCACCCCATAGATAGCCTTAAGAGGAAATTGAAAGTCCATGTTGCCCAGCGACAGCCCAAAATCATTACTGCTCTAGAGGAGATCTCCATAATAATAATAATAATAATAATAATAATAATAATCTTATTTATATAGCGGCAACATAGTCCGTAGCACTTTACAAATTCAAGGGTAAACGTACAGACATTAAAAGTACTTACAAGTGAGACACAAGGTGTGAGGGTCCTACTCGTGAGAGCTTACAATCTATTAGGGTGTATGGGTGAAACATACGGTAAGAAGTGCCAAGTTTACAATGGTCCAGCCTTGTTTCATAAATAAGGGGGTTTGGGTTTTCATGAAAAATGGATGAACCTCCACCCGACGTACATCTATATACAGATAAGTCCTGGAGTGACCTATGTAGGCAGTGACAAATTGTGTATAGGGAGTTTAGGGATCTTGGGAGGCAACCGAGAAGATGTATTTTCAGGCCCTCTTAAAACTGTTAGGGGTTTTTAAATGTGCCTACGCCCGCGGGAAGCATATTCCGAGAATTGGGGCCGCACGTGTGAAATCTTGTAGACGGCATGGGGGGGTTCGGAGGGTTGATAGTTTAACCTGATATCAGCACAGAGCGGAGAGAGCGGGTAGGGGGGTAGACTGAGACTAGGGAGGGGATGAGGGGGGTTT
>JAODAL010061775.1:0-20122 GCA_025379985.1 Phyllomedusa bahiana | reverse complement strand
TTTTTTAAAGCTAAAAACAATTTTTTTGTTTTTAACGTTTACACAACAAGAGAAAAAATTGAAATTAACCTTCGCCTTTTGAATTATGCAACGGGAAAAATTTGGGGTTTTTTTTTGGCGGTGAAAAAGAGGGTCAATTTTTTTCACCCAGCCAAAAAACAACCTTTTAAACCCCCCTGGATTTAAATTGGGGCAAAAATTTGGAGCAGCCAAAAACAAACAATTTTTTGTAATTTTAAAAAATTGCTTTTTTTTCAAACGCTACACAACAAAAAAAATTGTTTTTTAACCCTTGGCTTTTAAAATTATGCTACAGGAAAATTTTTTTTTGGGGGGTTGAAAAAACGGTTTTTTGGGGTCACCCAAAGCACAAAAAAAAAACCTTTAATTAACCCCTGGATTTAAATTGCGCAAAAAAATTTGGAGCAGCCGGAAACTATTTGTTTTGTACGGGGTTTAAAATTGCGTGTTTCAACCTAAAACAAAAAGGAAAAAATTGAAATTTTAAGCCTTCGTTTTGTAAATTTTGGGCACAGGAAAATTTTTTTTTTTGGCGGGAAAAAAAAGGGTTTTTTGGGAGTCACAACAGAAACAAAAAAAATTTTAAATTTAAACCCCGGGAAATTTAAAAATTTGCGCAAAAGAATGAGCGGGCCCCGGAAATTTCTACTACTTTTTAGCGTGTTACAATTGCGTGTTTTTCTACCTACAAAAACAAGAAAAAAAAATTGTAAAAAACCTTCGCTTTTTAATTTAATGCAAACGGGAAAATTTTAAAATTTTTTTTGGCGGTGAAAAAGAAGGGTTCTTTTTTTTGCACCACAGAAACAAAAACAACGTTTTAAAATTAAACCCCCTGGATGAAAATTTGGGCGCAAAAAAATTTGAGGGGGGGCCAAAAATAAAGGGGGGATTTGTATTATAAAACGCTGTTTTTTAAAATGAATAAAAACGGGAAAACTGGTTTTAAAAAGCCCCCTTGGAAAATAAAAGGGTCCCTGTGACCCAATACCCTTTAAAATGAAAATGAAAGCTGAAAGGGGAAACACACTGGACTTCAGTTCCAATACCCCAAAAAAATCAAAAATAAAACCCTTTAAGAGAAAGAGTCGAGACAACGGGAGAAAACCACCACAAAAATTCCCCTGTAAAAAAAAATAAATTTTCTTCAGTAACAATAAACCACGGCAAACACCTTTCCGGGATCAGAACAGTGGAGGAAAAATGAGCCCCCAAAGTCGCCCCCAGACTTATAAGTGCGGGGAACTCACAAAACCCCCCGCGGTCTTGTTTGGGCTTTTCCCCTCACTTTGTCATGCGGGATAAGCCCTTTTTCCCTCCCGGGTGCTTTGCCCCATGAGCGCCATGTCTCGCAGCCATTTTACCCAATCAAGAGAAACACTTTTTTTCCACCCAAGTCCCCCAAAACTTCGACTTTCTTTTAAAGAACCGAATTTTCCCTTTAAAATTTCAAAACCCGAATTCCACTTCGTTAAAACGATTCGCCCATTCAAACATAAAAAAAAAAATACTTTTAAATTGGCGGGCCCTTTGCGTTTTGGTTTGTCGCATAAGCCAGTTTTTACCATATTTTTTTTTAAAAAAAATTTTTTATATAAATTACGCCTTTTTGTCAGGGGGGCAAAACTGCTATATTAATCCATAAAACTTTTTTTTCTTCTTTTTTCACTCAGGCCTCTAAAGTTTGGGCTAATTCGTGCTTTTGAAACAATATTTTTGTTGAAAACATAAACTGCTGAACAAAAAGGAAGAACAGGGACTAAAGGAAGAACACTGTTGATTTTGGTTTTAGGGTTTTTCCACCAACCGCTTTTCACAGATATTTGATAGAAACAATTCTGTTTCTAATCCTAGTTGCTGCGGAAATTAAAGGATTTAAGATAGCTGTGATTTGCTGTCCCTTTCAATAAAAAACTGAAAAACTCTTCCCTACCTTTTAAAAATTTTTTTTAATTTCTGAACATGGAGCGAACTGCAGGTGGTAAGCAACAAAAAGGGGGGGGTAGGAATGGGGTAGAGGTCGAGAGAAAGTGCTCCTTTTCCCTTTTAATTTTTGCTGCAGATTAAAAAAGGGCTTGCGCGGGCCAGACAGGCATATCATGTCCAGTTCAACTAAATGGGGTTCAAAGCTACTTTATTTTCCGGCATTTTTTTTAAACTGTGGGGGTTTTCGGTTTTTGGGTCATGCTGCGGCCCGACATGCAAAGTAATGTCCTGTTCAAATAAAATGGGGGTTGAAAGACTCTTTTTCCGGGACTTTTTTTAAACTTGGGTCATCTGATTAAATCTGGGTCCCCTGCTGATTTAAGGGTCAGCTGCGGGCCAGACAGCTAGTCAATGTCCAGTTCAAAAAAAAAGGGGTTCAAAGACTACTTTCTTCCGACACTTTTTATCTGTGGGGTCGTGCGTTTAAAGGGGTCAACTGGGGTCCAGGACAGGCATAGTCAATGTTCAGTTCAACAAAAATTTGGGGTTTCAAAGACATTTTCTTCCGGCATTTTTTAATCTGGGGGCCATCGGTTTTAAAGGGGTCATGCTGGGGTACAAGCGGGGATATAATAGTCCTGTGTTTTTTTTCGTGACTCTTGTTGCCTAATTTCTTGCCAAAGATGTAGTACGTACCCTTTTTACGTTTGATTTTAATTCCACTTCTCCCCCCCTTTTTGGGGTTAAGAATAAAGTGTTGTTCCTCTCCCTAGACTTTAATGGTCATTGGCGTTTTCTATTATGGGCTATTGGATATCGTCATATAATTCTGAATCACTATCGAGGGATAACGTAGTTTTGAACAATCGCTAATCCCTATTTGCTACCATATCCATAAAAAAAAAACTATTTTCCTACAGTTATCTCCAAAGAAGGTAAGGACCCTGCTCTCTGTCAGAGCTATCATCCTAATTCACTTATCAACACAGATTCAAAACTTTTTGCTAAGTTGATAGCTATGCATCTGAGCCCATTATTAGAGAAATTGGTGCATCTTGACCAGGTGGGGTTTGTCCCATCTAGAGAAGCAAAGGACAACGCATTAAAACCTTCACGCTCATTAACCATATTCACAGTTTGCGTCTCCTCTGTATGCTGCTTTCACTTGATGCTAAAAAAGGCATTCGATCAAGTAGATTGGTCCTTTATTCAAGGTGTTCTAATAAATGTTGCGTTGGGACCTATTATAGTTGGGAAAATTTTGGTGCTGTATCAATCCCCGCAGGCTCTAATTCGTGTCAACGGTTTAATATCTGTTTTGTTATTAACAATGGTACCAGCAGGGGGTCCCTTTCCCTCGTTATATGTCTTAGTCATAGAGTACTTGCTTCAATCCATTCACTTAAACCCATCTATTCATGATATTCGTATTGGTAACAAACATGTTGTTTTCAGTGTTCAGCATTTGCTGACGACCTACTCTTATATATCTTTGACCCTTTTACTTCTCTGCCAGCGGTAGCTCAGATTGTATCTAATTTTGAAACTTACAGTAACCATTTTCTTTTTCATGGACTTCATCCTTCTTTAAGTGTTTAGGTGTCCAGATTCCTGCTGCTCTCAGCAAAATCTATGATTTATACTTCGCTCCCTTGCTTTGTACAATTAAACAGGACTTACTGAAGTGGGATACAAAGGATTTCTCATGCATTGGACATATAAATATATTAAAGATGAATATCTTGCCATGTCTCCTGTATCTTTTTCAGACCAATCCATTGCTTCTTCCAAGGTCCTTCTTTACTTCCTTACAACATCTCACCTCACAATTTGTTTTAGAAACAAATCCCCAGTTTATTAAACTACCCTTCCCAAACCAAAAATTTTCAGGGTGGACACCCTTGCCAATTTCAGGCCCCACTACAATGTTGCTGCAGTACGAAAACAATGCTAAGCAAAACCAACCCCCCCCCCCCCCCCCCCCCCCCCCCCCCCCCTCCACCCCTCATTTTATTTTTAAAAATGAAACTCACCCCAATAACTGGCAAAACAATATAACATGCTATTGTTCACCGTAGAGTATGAAGGGATGACTCATTTATAATTGCTTTTTGCCCCACCAATTTAGGGCATGTCGGGGGAAAGTTGGGAATCACACTGCAACTACTTATTTCAGACTAAACTCTTACCAATTAAGGAGTTTTTACTCTACTTATAAAACTTCTTCATAGACCAATAACAACCTTTGAATCCTGGTGTCTTCGGGAGACTGTCAGAAAGAATTTACTCTCAAATTTTTATGGTCTAATTATATCACCCTAACCAGTAACTCCACTTCCAGCTAGTTTGGGACCGAAAGCTGTCAATAGAACTATACAGTGAAGACTGAGAAAAAACTTTTTTTCATAGCTCATAAAACCTTTGTTTACACTCGGGCCCAAGAGCTAAACTATAAAATTATGACAAAATTATATAGAGTCCCCTCGCTTTTACACTCCCTATATCCGGAGGTTCCAGACATCTGCTGGCACTGTGGTAGAGAAATAGGGACCATGATGCACATTTGGTGGGAGTGTTCAGAATTGCAAACTTTCTGGAGATTGGGGGTGGAAGTCATTTCCGTGATTACAGGCCTGAAACTGAATAATGACTGAATAAACTCTCCTCCTCTTTGTAATTCCTCTGCCTGTTGTTTTGCTCAAACATAGTCTTGTGTCTTTCATGCTCTTAGTGGCCAAGATGGTTATCTCCAGAATATGGCGCTCAACTTCTTATCCATCTCTGCTTGGTTTACAGAAATTCATAGGATTCAGAGAATGAAGGAGTTGAGTAACGATTCCATAACTCAGAGTAGGAGATGTTTGCAGACATGGCATGAGTGTCTCTCCTTCTGTAATTCGGATCTATACAGCAATTTCAGTTAGTGTGACTGACTTTGTCACATAATTGTATCTTGTGTAATACAATCCCGTTAGGTGGAAGATGTTGGTGTTGATTGGCTACTTTATTCCCTATTTTCAGTTTTGTTCTCATTGATGTTAGTACACTTCTTTCTATTACATTTGTTCAATTGGGACGGCACAAAATCCATGTCTTGTTTCATTTGAGACGATAGTTCTATTTTATCTTAGATAAAGATTATTAACTGTGATCTCAGTGCTTAGGCACTTTCCTCACTTTCTCCGTGTGGAACGAACTAAGCTGAAAACCCATTACTTGCTGAAAGATATTATTCTCCATGGGTCATCTTTTAAGATTCAACCTGATTTCAGCCTAGTTAAGGTATTTTGCATGTGATTTATTTTTGTAAAAACATAATTACATAATTATACACTCATGTATGCTTGATATTGTAAATGAATCCCTTTTTTTGCCTTCAACTTCTGACCCCATTTTGTTCAATAAAACTCTTTTTGAATTTAAACAAAAAAGGTTTTCCTGGATTTTAATATTAATGGCCTTTGACTTGGCCATTAATATCAGATCTGTGCAGATTTAATGACCGGCACCCAAACAATCAGCTGACTGATTTGACCATAGCTCTCTAATAATTGTCTCTTTCCTTTAATTGTTTCTTGAGCATAGTGTAGTATATTTTGTTATAGTGGTGCTTTGTATTTATCTTAGACTAAGTTGCAGCTGGCTGCAGTATCAGGTACAGTCATTTAACTACATACAGAGTTGTACCTGGTAAACAATGAAAGAGAAGAGGCAAAGTTAGTTGTTCATGTGGGGTGCTGGGAGTTTAATTCTCACCAGTCTGATAAAAGGGCCATCCAAAGGGAAAAAGAAATTTCTAAAATTATTTATTTTACAAAAAGAAAACCCGAAGCCACTTTCTGGCAGTAAAAGGAAATGACTTCTTCTACTTTATAGAGCACTCTAGAGCCCTCATCTTTAGTATGTACTCCATTTTGTGCACAGTCTATGAGAAAGATGTCAGAGAGCTGGACAGCATTCAATGAAAGGCAACTAAATTAATATGATACTGTAATAAGTATAAAATACCTCAGTAAATAAAAAACAAAAGTGAATTTATTTATCCTAGACAATAGAAGGCTAGAGGGGATGTAATCTCTTTATATATGTAATATTTTTATGTATAAAGATAAATGCATAAATTATTGCTTTCAACAAACAACACAGGGTTACTGTTAAAACAAGTACAATTTCTTCAAAGTTTGAAAGTATGATTTGACTGTCTGAATCATGAAAAATTGCAACACGTTGCCACAGGATTTGCTACTAACTTAAAAGGTAACTGTTAAGAAATTGTTAGATAGTTGCCTCCTAAATCACGATATACAGGGTGTGGCAGTATGGCTGCTAAATTTGCATATACCGCCCTGTATCAATAACTCTCCGGCGGTGAGTATGGAGGACCCCTCCCCTACCCCAACACCCGGGCGCCCATTTTAACCCAGGAACCATTTACCTGTTTTTCAAACACGCTGCGCCCCTAATGGGTGCCGCTATACCTCCAGAGAGGCCGTTTTTTCCCTGTCCCCCCACTGCATCCTCCAGAATCTGCCCCGCCCCTGAGCTTCTACACCCGGGTCTCATTCATAAAGTCCCTTTTCCTCCCGCCACACAACCCCCCTGAAACAAGACAAACCCCACAGAAAGACTCGCTTTCCGGGAGACTCTGCTCATACATCTTTTTCCAAAACAGTTAAAAAAAACTGTACTCACCTTCAGTCCCTCCATAAACTGTCCCAGCCAAAGAGAGCCCTCCATAACTGTCCCAGCCATAAGAGCGCCTCCATAAACTGTCCCAGCCAAAGGGGGCGCCCCATCACCTGCCCCCAGCCAGAGAGCGCCTCCATCAACTGCCCCACCAGAGAGCCCGCCATCACCTGCCCCCAGCCAGAGAGCGCCGCCATCACCTGTCCCAGCCAAGAGCGCCGCCATCAACTGTCCCACCAAGAGAGCCCCATCACCTTCCCAGCCAGAGAGAGCCCCACCCTGTCCCACCAAGAGACCCCACCATCACCTTCCCACCAGAAGACCCCATCACCGTCCCACCAAGAGCCCCCGCCATCCCCTTTCCCCAGCCAGAGAGCGCCTCCTCAACGCCCAAAGATGCCACCATAAACTCCCCCATCAGAGAGCCCACCACACCTTCCCAACCAAGAGCCCTCCACGACGTCCCACCAGAGACCCTCCACCTACAATCCCCAACCAGAGAGCGCCCCCCAATCGACTGTCCCAGCCTGAGAGCGCCTCCATCGACTGTCCCAGCCGAGACGCCTCCATCACGCCCAGCCGAAGCGCCTCCACGCTTCCCACCTGAGAGCGCCTCCATCGAGGGTCCCAGCCAGGACGCCTCCATCGAGTGTCCCACCAGAGAGCGCCCCACGAGTGTCCCCAGCCAGAGAGCGCCTCCATCGAGTTCCCACCAAGAGCGCCTCCATCGAGTGTCCCATCAGAGACGCCTCCATCGACGGCCAGCCAGAGACGCCTCCATCGACTGTCCCAGCCAAGAGCGCCTCCTCGACTGTCCCACCCAAGAGCGCCTCCATGACTGTCCCAGCCAAGAGCGCCCCCATCGACTTCCCAGCAGACTCCAACTGTCCAAACCGTGATCCAACACTAGCCTTCTTTCCCTCATTATCGCTATCCCCACTCTCCCCCACTTTTTTTGTTTTCCCCCCAAACTCCTCGCGGGACAAAATTCTACACCCCCCTGCATTCTACCCCAACCTGTCTCCCCACCAACCTCTTTTTCACGTTAAGGGCCCTCCTCCCAAAACAAACCCGCCAAATTACAGTCATCCACTGCCACCTCCACCCTCCACTGCTCCTTCTGGCTTCCGGGGACCTATCCCCCACCCCGGGGCCCCCCCCCCAGCACTTTCCCCACCAATCTTGCCTCCTCGAACAGACCCCCCACTACAATTCCGCTAATCCCTTAAACCAGATCACACCCTCTGACCCGTGCTCCCCAATCCCTCTCCGGGGACCCCATGGAATGCGCGGTCTGTATTAATAAATTTCCTACATACATGACTTTTTTATCTCCGCAACTTCCCTTTCCTTGGTTTGACTGAAACCTGCTGACCCCCTCGCACAGTCTCCCCCTGCCCACTCTCTTTTAGGGGCCCCCAAACTTACCCACACTCCTCGCACTAGAAAACGGTGGAGGCGTCGGCCTCCCCTGTCTGACCCTGCTCCTTTGTCCCCGCTCCCCCTGTTTTTCCCACACTCTTCTCCTTTGGGGTGCACTCTGCCCCATTACGCCCCTTCCAACCCCCAAAGTGGCTGTTGTCTACCGACCGCCAGGCCCCCCACTGCCTTTCTTGACCCTTTGCTTCCTGGCTTTCTCCACTTTCTTTCCACCGCACCCCCCACTATCATCAGGGGAGACTTCAAACCCCCAATCGACCCCCCACACTCGTTTCCCAAACAAATCCTTTCCCCACTCTGCTCCTCCTTTACCCCCCCCAGTGGCCTCAGGACCACTCACAAAGAGGACACCACGGGACTCACCCTTCACCCGCCTCGCCCCCTATCCGACTTCTCTAACTCCCACACCCATATCCCCAAACCTGCTTCCCTTTCACCACTATCTCCACCCCACCTCCCCCTTCTCATATCCAGTACGACCCGCAGGAATCACAAAACCAAAACCCCACAAACTCTCTCTACTCTCTTACACCTCTTTCCACTATCTCCTCTTCAATGACCCCGACCAGCCACCACTTTCCACAACCAACAATCAACACCGGCCCTTTACTCAGTCGCTCCCTCACACCAACAGAACCCGCAAAAAACAACAAAAACCCTGGCACACAACCTCCAAACACTGAGGCGTGCTTCCAGAGTTGCCGAACGCCGCGAAGAAAACTCCTCCACTGATGTTTGCCTCATACAAAAAACCCCACTGCAGACATTTAAATCCGCACTCGCCTCACCCCAAAAAGAACTATTTCACCACTCCAATCCCCCCTTCCCCAACCCCCCGACAATATTTAAAACCTTCACCTCTTCTCCCCTCACCAACACCTTTCCCCCCCTCCCTCCTTTTACAGATGACTTTTCCACCACTTCCCCAGAAGATCAACCTCACAGAGAAAGCTTCAGCCCGCAGTCCCCACCCCCCTCCTCTACCCTGCAACCTGCTCTTTCCCCTTAATTTTTCCCCCCGGGCACCATGACAACCTCCTCCTTATTGTCCAAAACCAACCTCACACCTGTAGTCTTGACCCACTGCCACCCCCCTCATCCAGACCTCAGGGGCTTCTATCACCCGCCCTCACCCCTCTCTTCAACCCATCAAAACCTCGGGACCTTCCCCTTTTGCCCTTTAAACATGCTACACACCCAATCCTAAAAAAAACAACCCCTTGACCCTTCTCCTGTCCAAAATCGCCCCCCTCCTGCTCCCTTTTGCTTCCAAAACCCCCGAGCACCACTATCTTTTACTGTCCCCCCCACCTCTCCTGCAACTCTCTTCTTGACCCACACAACTGGTTTTCGACCCCACCATCTACCGAAACCCCCCTATCCAAAGTCACAAAAAACCTATAACGCAAACCCCACCCACACTCTTTCTCCCCCTCTTGGGCCTGTCCCCTGCCTTTGACACTGTCGACCATTCCCTCCGCTACAAATCCCCTCCTCCCCCGGCATTACGGGCTTGGCTTTTTCCTGGATCCCTCGTACCTCACTGATCGGACTTTTAGCGTCTCTCATTCTCGCTCCCCACCTCCTCCCCCGGCCCCTCTCTGTTGGGGGTTTCCCCAAGGGTCATCCCGGGGCCCCCTACTTTTCTATCTAACCCTCGGCCCGGCGGGTCATAGCCCACAGGGGTTTCATTCCACCTGTATGCTGACGATACCCAACTCTACATCTCCAGCCCAGATGTCCCTTCCACTTCCCCCGGATCCCTGACTGTCTGTCCCCTTTCCTCCTTTTTCCATCCTCCCTAAAATAAAGTGGAAAAACAGAACTCACATCTTTCCCCGTTCCACCCCTACCCCTGCCACTGATCTCTCATACAGTCAATGGCTTACACTTTCACCGGGGCCACAAGTCCCTGCCTTGGGGAAAACCTTGAATCGCTTTATCTTTCAAACCACACATCCAAACCCTCACCTCTGCCTGCCACCTCCACCTGAAAACATCTCCGCATCCGCTCATTCCCGCTATGACACACAAAAATCTCGTCCAGCCCTTTTCATCTCCCGCCTAACTACTGCAACACCTTCTCGGGCCTCCCAGCAGCACCCCCTCCCCTCCAATCCCTCCTTAACTCTCTGCCCTCTATCCACCTCTCCCCGCCTCCTCTCCTCTCCCCCCGCCAAACCCCTTTACTGGCTTTCTATTGCCCACGAATTTTATTCAAGCAGCAACTTCACCACAAGGGCCTCCATGACCTCTCCCCTCCATACATCTCTGCCCTAACTCCAAATATCTCCCCTCAAAGCACCTTCCGCTCCCACAGAAACCTTTTCCTCTGCTCTCCCCTTATCAGTCCTCAACAAACCCCTCTCCAAAACTTCTCCCGGCTTCACCCACACCTGGAACTCACTGCCCCAACACATCAGATCTCTTTTCCCCTCTCCCACTTTAAAACAACCTGAAAACCCATCTCTTTAGCTTTCCTTAACCTTTTACTAAACTTGTCACTACTTTTTCCACAGACATTCTGCCCCTCACCTCCTGCTCTTTACCCCCCCTTTTTAGATTGTAAGCCCCCCCGCGGGAGGGTCCTCTCCTCCCCCGTGCCAATTGTCATTACACGCTCGTTTGACGTATGTACTGTATGTAACCCCCTCAATGTACAGCCCCGGAATCAATGGCCTTTTTAAAAAAAATAATTTAAAAATAATAATATATATGGGACACAGTGGAGAATGTTTTGGCAGACAGCTTCTGCTCAGCAGAAAAATTACATTTTTCTGTGTTAATTTTTGGCTAACAGTTACTAAATAGACACCATGGCTAGGAAACTTTTTTTTTATTTTTTTTTACATTTTATTAAATAAAAAAAACAAATGTGCAAAAAGTTACTTATCTTACAACAGCATCCATGTGGTTACATTTATATCTGTAGTATGCAGCAGCTGGAAATGTATCCAAATAGATTAGGAATCAATTTATGTGAAAGTACCAGCAGCACACCTGTACTGACACAGCTGAGCAACGTTTCAAGGATACACACCCTCTTTTTAAAGCATGCAAAATATACGACATAGTTTCCTTATATAATAAATAACAATTAACCAATGAAATGCTGAACATACAGTATAGTGCTACACATAAACAGCAACCTAATAGAGACAGGTGTGTTTTGCAATCAACAGATAGACATTGTTATAAAAAAGACAAACAAAACATGAGTTCAACAAAATGAGACAGGACAGTAAGGGTGCTTTTCAAAAGGAAAATTTTTTGGTGCATTTTCTGATGCTTTTTTTTTTGTGATTTTTTTGCAAAATTTCCACAGTAATTTATGCTGTGCATTTCACAAAAAAGCATAAAAAAAGCCCCAAAAATGCCCAGGTGAAAACACCCCAAAAACCAAATAATTTACCTAAATTTCGCAAAAAAATTTTTAAAGGGTTTTAAGTTTTTCTTTAAAGCACAAAATTTAAAAGATCCAATAGACCTCTTGCTGAAGCAATCTATTTTTTAGGATGCCAGTTTCTAACACATTTACTTTTTTTGACACCCCCACTTTGGGCCCGGGGTGCCCCTGGGCAAAAACCCAGAGGGAGTGCGGGCCACTAAATTTTTCCCCATATAAAAATTAGACCACCCATAGCACAATATTACTTGTTTGGGACTCATCTTTCCCCCTTTTTTGGGTTCTTTATATTTTTGACCCCCAGTTTTATTTTCGTAATACCAAAATTTTTAAAATGCTTCAACTGTTTTTTTTTTTTTTTCCCCACATAAATGTCACCATTGGGGCAGCTTAACGGGAAACTTGATGGGGCCCTTCTTTCACAATGGGGTTTCCCTTATCTATTGGAAATACCAATGTTTTTTCGTTTTTAAAAAAAATACCTTTAAGCTTCCACTCCATCTGGGCGCCCCTCCTGGGCCGCCCCTGGGGGTATTGCGCTCCTGGATTCGCCTTTTTTTCGGGGCGGAAGGCACTCAGACACGGGTTTTCACGTTTTATAGGGGCCCCACCATTTTTTATTTGAGGCCCAGGTTTTATAGGGGCCCCCCTTGGAAAAAACATACAAAACAAAAATCCTGGGCCGTCTGGCCCTAACTAAACAGAAAAGCCCCCCTTTCTCCTACACTTTGTCGGGGCCCTAATTCCATTATTAAAACTTCCTGCACCCCTCCAGTACAGTAAACCTTTTCCCTCAAGCCCCCGGGGGGGGCCAAGCCTCTCTCCGGCCCTCTGTTTGGCACAAACCCCGCTAGCAGACCACCCCCCCCAGATCACCTGGAGTACTGGGCTTTTATAGGCCTCCAGAGATGTCCAATATCTGGGCTGGAATCCAGGACCGGGAAAGCGGGGACACCACCCCCCACCGACACTATAGCTGCCCCGGAAGAGCCCCCCATAACAAGGGGCCTTGCAGCTATTCTGCCGCTACCTAAGTGACAGTAATATGACACTGACACAAAATAGGGGGCTTTTCCCCCCCCGAGCCCAGTTCCTCGGTGGCGCATCTACAGAAGGTCTCCGGCCATAACCCTCTAGTGGCAGGATCATCACACCAGCGGTCGCCTTGTCACATATCCCTCCCCCTGAAAAAGCCCGTGGGGCTTTCTCAATTTCCCAGCTCCCCCCCGGGTCAAAGCCCTATTTTTGGGGGAACTCTTTCCCTACATCCTTAGGGGCAGAGATAACATTTTCACGTACATAACTTAGGCTTTTCCCATGCATTCACCCATAACGGGCAACAGACGGTCATACCACTTTTTACAGGTGGCACCCTCCATGCCGCTCTGCACCCAAAAAGTCATCACCCACACCCGCATGCGACATTCACTGGTTTCTATTGACAACTTTTCTACCAGCGCAATCAGAAATTTTAGCTGCTTACACACACCAATTTCTTTGGGATTTTGGCCCCTGGGCAGTGTTTCACTATCTTGTCTCGCATAAGCAAGAGGCCCCTGGTTGTCTCAGTAACCATACTAGTGTTATCAGAAGCGAAAGAACAGCCCACTTCTCGGGGTCTCTATCCACCATGGCCCCTAGGGCGGGCACCTGACCCAAAACCTGCTACCTCTTGGTCTGCAGGATTATAATGAGTCTCCAACTTCTCTTCATCACCAGGCCTCTGGTCCTCACTGACCATCTCCTGCCCTCTTCAAGTCAGATACAGCTTCACATTTCACTGGACCCTGAAGCTCTGCCTCTGGGCTACTTGCTGTCACTTGGTTCCTATCAGAGGAAATTGGTCTACCCCCCTAAACCTCCTCAGTGATGGTAACCTCCACTGCAGTAGGACCGACTGTGGCACAATGTCCTCTGTTTTCCCCCTTAACCTGTAGGTCAGTGTCCCTTTGGTTACTACAGACACTCGCAACACCAAGGAAAGCCCTGCCGATGACTTCAGCCTCCTTACCGGGTGAGTTTTCAAACGGTCTGAGACTCGCTCGTCCCTCCATACCCGGGACTTACAGCATGAGAAGACCACTTTCATGGCCTGTTTTCCATTTTTCCATGCAATATCTTTGCAGTACTACAGGGGACCTGGCACTCACCTAGGTTTCACAGCCTGTACCGGGGTACAGGACTTGTGAGTACGTGTTTTGGTGGCCCTGGAGGCCTATATTGCACTACAGGGGCCACAAACTGTGTCTGCTCTGCAACCAGGACCTCACCAATATCAGAGGACACATTCCCCTGTGCACAGCTTTCACCTGCTCCATTTAGCAGCAGACCCTTGGAAGCAATGTGTGGAGATGTTTCCTTCCCATTCCCCACAACTGACAGAAAAGTGGGAAGTCTCTGCCCAGGATGAATTCCACCTGCAACTCCTCACATACCTCCAGCAGATGATCTACAGTTCCCAGACAGGTCTCAAAAGATATGGTCACAGTCTCCCCAGCACCTGGTTGGGTCTTCAGAAACGGTATTATATCTGGGTGCACTCTGGAGATATTCTGCTGACAGTCCAGATCTACTCCAAGTGGGACCCCACCAACTCGCAACTCCAGGGTCCTTACTGGCATCTCTTGGTGCTTGTCCAGGTCAGCCAGAACCAGGACTCCACCCATCTGGAACTCTATGGTTTGGGGCTGCAAATCCTCTGGCTTCCTCTGCTGGACTTGGGCACAGCCTCCCTCTTTTTCCAGAGTTAACCCCATGAATGCCAAATCCTCTCCTTTACCTTGGGGTATCTGGTTTCCTCTAGGGGCAAGTCACAATAGACTCTCTGGGGTTTGCCATGAGATACGGCCCAGGACATCTACCCATTTGTCTGCTGGCAGTCTCTTGTGGATGGCAAACCGCCCCGAAGGCTGCAAGGTGGGCCACAATAATCCTCCCCAGCCGTCATTTTTCTGCAAAGCACCGTGCTTTACCCATGGCAAGGGAAAAAAAATATACCCAACACATTCTTTGCAATAGAGGTTTGTCACCAACTATCAACTGAGGACACAGTCAGTCTCCCGGCCCTTTAAATTCTCCTGCAGCAAGTTCTGTCTGTCAGTGCCAATAATTTCCCACCCGCATCCTCCACCAAATTGTAAGCTTCCACTCACATCTGGACGCCCTCCTGGGCCGTCCTGGTGGGTTTTGCGCTCCTGGATCGCCGTCTTTCGTAGGCGGAATGGCACTCAGACACAGGTTTCACGTTTTTTATACGGGTCTCCACCACTTTATTGAGGCCCAGGTTTTATACAACTTGGAAAAACATACAAACAAAAATCCTAGGCCGTCTGGCCACTAACTAAACGAGAGCTCCCTCTCTACAAAGTTGTCTGGACCTAATGTCCAGTATTACACTTCCTGCATTCTCCAGTACAGTCACGGCTTCCCTCAAGCCTCCGGGGGCCAGAGCCTCTCTCCGGCTCCTCTGCTGCACTACCAGCTAGCAGACCACGCCCCAGATCACCTGGGGTACTAGGCTTTATAGGCCTCCAGTGATGTCCAATATCTGGGCTGGAACCCAGGGACCTGGAATGCGGACAGCCACCCACCGACACTATAGCTGTCCCGGAAGAGCCACCCCATAACTAGCTGCCTTGCAGCTATTCTAGCCGCTACCGTAAGTGAGAGTAATATGACACTGACACAAAATAGGTGGCTTTTCCCCACTGAGCCCAGTTCCTCAGTGGCGCATCTACAGAAGGTCTCCGGCCATAGACCCTCTAGTGGCAGGATCATGCAACTACCAGCGGTCGCCTTGTCACAACCTGAAAAAAGAAATTGATGATGAGCGTATTACAAATATAATTGTAAACATGTGGATGCTGTTTTAAGCTACCGTAAGTAACTTTTTGTACTTTTGTGTACTCTTGTTTGATACAATGTAAAGAAAAAAAGTTTTTAACTACATTTTATAGCCATGGTGTCTATTTAGTAGCTTTTGTGAATTGGGCAGGGAGAAAGCCCACGATGTACATCTACTTAGTAGATATGTTTCAAGTACAAAAGAACTTGGTGCATGATATATAGCATTTTTGTCTAAAACCCAAGAAAATGTCCCGGGTGGTGGCGAGGATAGTAAATCCTCTCTAATACGTTCTCATAGGACATACTTTGTCATAAATTTAAGTAAAATGGACTATTTAGGAGCCATCTAGGAGAGCTCCAAAAGAGAAGTATAAGCTCCCTAGTTTGTGTTCCCAGCCTGGAAAAGAGACAAGCTAGGTCAAGGCCTGTGGGAGAAAGGACCTTTCGGTTTTAGGATATCTACTAGGTATTACACTGAAAAGCAAGTTTTAAACTTTTGACTTCCAGGCTCCATATCTCACCATCCACTACAGCTTTGAACTTGACACTACCATCATTTTATAGATGATCGTCTTGGTGATTTCATACATATATTTGACTTGCAACTATTTAGCATTTGCTTAGTTATGCAGATTCTTGTCATGTAACTGAATTGTTACTGTTTTGCAATCTTTTTCTTCGTGTATACTACAAATAACAACCTGTTCTCACATTTCCTAATAACTCAGGGTATACATGAAGAAGATTTCCCAAGAAAAGAGAAACAACATCATAGCGGTCTCTCAGGCAAGAAAAATTGCTGAACTGCATGATGAGACTGCCATGAAAGTTAGAAGACTACAAAATGAAGTTCATCTGTCACCAAAGCCAGGAAGTGAATGTACAGACAAAATATCGGAGTCAACAAATTGACTTATCACATGGTCTATCAGTTCTGGTGCGACAAACACGGCAGTAGAGGTGGCTCGTATGCTCTGTAATAGTGACATCACAGACATCCATGCAAGTACCGTGAGACATGCATTACACAAGTCTGGAATGGTGCCCCATAAAAAGTTGGAGAAACCTCAACTTCAATATCGTCATGAGAAGTTTTCAAAAGTAATCAGTAGAAGATTGGAAACGGTAATATGGAGTGATGAGATGAAGGCCAATAGACTGGGCTCTGATGGGTGAAAATGGTTCTGGAAGAATCAAAGAAAGAGGGGACTAGTGGATCCAGAAATTGGAAGAACTGTCAAATTTAGCGAAGACAGCCTGAAGATATAGGGCTGTTTCACAGCCAAAGGTGTTGGATACTTGACCAGGATCAATGGCGGTCTCAATGCTGAACCATGTGTGAGTATCCTATAAGATGAGTTACTTCCAGTAGGAAACAACCCGAAGCAGACGTTGAGATTCGTGAAGAAATGGTTCAATGACAATGAAGTAGAGTCAGTGCGTTAACCCTCATAGTCCTCAGACCTCAACCCAATCAAACATTAGTGGGTATAGTTAAAGAAAAGGCTGTATTTGTACTCAAGTGAGTCAACCAGTATGCACCAACACTGAGATAAGATTTCTGTTGAGACATTCTTAACTCTTATCGAGAGTATGCCCAGAAATATTTAGGCAGTGTTGAAAGCCAAAAGGTAAATTTACTAAATATTAACCAAATAGTAACAATAAAAATGTAAATTTTTAGGAGCAGAACAGTAACAATGCAGTTACATGACAAAAATCTGCATAACTAAGGATACACTAAATAGTTGCAAGCCTGTCCCTAAGGCTTTATTTTGAATTATGTTTAGAACTGTGAAGTTATAACAAAGTATATGAAGAATAAAACTGGACGTCAATTTAAAACTTGAATTTACTGTGTGCGCCTTAAATTTCTACATGTGCCAATCTTCTCAATGCAATCTCAGCAGCTAACCAAACCACCAAATTTTCACAAAAATTACTGGTAGTAATGTAAAATGTTGATCCAGAGAACTATCTGATTGCCAGAAGGGTATGTAAGTAATTATTTCCACTTTATAAAGGTTAAAAGAATTAAACTTATTTATTGTTGAGATTGTTAATTTATATAATTGTCCCCTACAAAAAGTATGGTGAAAAGCTGTTTCATAAACCCTCCTCCCCCCTCAAAATAGAAGGGGGCACTCATTCTGTCTGGAGAAAAAGAAGATTCAATATCTAGAGGAAAAAACTCTTCTTTATCAGGAAAATTTTGACTCTGTGGAGTAGCCTGCCTGAGGAGCTTATCACAGCAAGAACAGCTGATGCTGAGATAACTATTTACTACTATATCATATTGAAACGTATGTAGCCATATGAAATGTCTAGATCCAGTCTGATGGCAATTTAGGATGAAGAATGAAATATTCCTTTGGACAGATTGGTTCATACCTTATGGATTACAAAGTCTTCATCAATATCTTCCCTCACCTTGGGTTGAACTTGAGGGACATATCCTTTTTTTCAGCTGTAATAACATGTTACTATGCATGTAACTATAAGGAGAATTTAACTACCACTAACCATGAAACTATGTATACTAGTGAGTGGTCTCTGGAGTGGACATTGTCTTGGGTTTCTAAGTATAAAAGGTTGAAACCACTAACTATGAAATTATGTATACTAAATGAAGGGCATCTGAAGTGGACATTGTTTTGGGTCTGTAAGTATAAAAAGGTTGAACCCACTAATGATGAAAATATGTATACTATTGAGGGGCCTCTGGAGTGGACATTGTCTCTTGATAGCAATTCCCTAAAATAATTCTGGTACTCAACTCATTAGGGGTGCTAAGAAAAGCCTGGATCCTTTTGTGACCAGTATTTTTCTGTTTGTAGCTCATACGGTCAAGGGTTGGTTCGATTATGGTATAAAGAGGAGGAACATTAATTGTAATAAAATACTATTAATGGGACGCTTTAATTGTGATAATTTAACCCCTCTGTTTTCATGGCTTATTAAAAAAATGGTTCCTGAAAATTCCTCTAATTATAAATTCATATGGATCCACGTTCAAATGAGTCTTCTGGTATAATTAACTCTTTTTCCATTATATCAGCTAAAAAAATTGAGAAACTATCAAAATGCAGTTGTCATTATAGCTAACATTAAGTGATATTAGTGGATTTACATACAGTCCTATCTCTTTGCAGTAAATTGCCATATTACCATATAGATTTTGGTGTGTATATAGATATACTGCATGTTAGCAATTATAGCTGTGTAGTTTAGAAATATAAAACATTCCAATAACATTTCTAAATAAAGCTTTATGGATTAAATAAATTAAATAAAGCTTTATGGATAAACCCCAACAGTTTTCACAGAAAGACACTGTTTGTAGCAACCATTGCCAGTATATTGTGGAATAATAATAAATTTATGCCACATTTATGCCAAGCTATAAGTAAATTATAATTTAGATCCTATATATGAGCCAAAGACAATTCAATAACATCATATATTTTATAGTTCATTTTTCCTTTTATGGGTGTCTATCAGTCTTCATAATTGTATGAAAAATGAATATAGTTGATTATTTTAGCATAGATTACATACTATTTATCAGATGAGATAGTCATACAACATTTAACATTCTGCACATGCCATCTGAAGGTCATTCACAGAATGATTTTGTGGTAAAGACATGTCATAAAGCAAGAAGGATTTCTTGGCAATATGAAAGTAATCGACATCCACTAAAGTGTGACTAACTTTACAGAAGGCCCATCTGGCTGCAAAATTGTCATCAAAGGTTATCTTATCAACACTCTGGTCATAGTGAACACAAGAGGCCATTTAGATATCAACGCCTGTTCTGTTTTCTGGCCTGTTATATTATTTGGCTTTCAATGAGTCCCAGATGTCTCTTATAAATTTGATATAGGAAGCAATCATTTTTTAGTGAATTGTATGTGCTTCAGGTCACTGCATCATTTAAAATTCTCAGCTGGCTAAAAACTCAATACATTTTCACCACAGGATTTAAAAATCTAAAAAACATATTACATTGTGTTCATTAGTTTCTTTATATTTATTTTTGAAGCTTTTGTGCTGACAACTGTGAGGATATTAGTGTATTAAAAGTTTGAGAGAGACAATATTGAGAGTGTGAATTAATTATGTGAAATTATCTCATAATAACAAACCTATATTCTTTATAGGCCTACTATACCTTCCCAGATTACTAATCTTCGAAATGCATAAGAACTGTGAATGGTTTCAGTTATAGTTATTGCTCTATAATCATCACATGATATAATTACCCATGATGAAATACAAAAGTGACTCCCAACGGTAAACTTACTGTATGCGGAATTGTAAAGCCTGTCGTTTCTCTTCATTACACTGCAAGAAAAATCCTCTAAAAGATAAATGATAACATGATTTTTTTTATATCTTTATAACAGAGTTTGATAACAGCTAGAAAGCTAAAAGTACAATGAAATGTTAGGGACCTGGGCTGCAACATATATTGGATAGGTTAAACAAATGTTACATCATAAAAATTGCCATTGCTATATCAATGAGCATGAAAGCAAATAATGACAGTGAAGTTTAAGAGAGGTGAAGATATGGTCAAATTATGTACAAAGAGGCTGACTCATGAAAGAATGGATTTGGTAATATTGTTTCAGTCTGCACAAGATGATAAGAGATTTTTAAGTGTAGTTTAAGACTATAGCGGAAATATTTTTTATCCCAAACTGAGAGTCTGGGAGATTGAAAAGAGTGGGAAATCTACTGCTGTAATTGTTAGCTCCAAGATAGTGGTGGGCATTGGAATCTAACATAAAT
>JAODAL010061774.1:0-20123 GCA_025379985.1 Phyllomedusa bahiana | reverse complement strand
AACTGTTTGAAATGTTTTCGGATAAAAAAAGTATTTTTGGCACCTATCAACCCCTTGCTGACTACAAATTTGTTTCAAATTAATTGCAAGTGGCTATATCAACAAAGCTGGAAGGGGCAAAATTAAAAAAGAACACCTATCTGAAATGTATACGATAATAAAATGGAGTTTTGCACCTAACAAAGAGACCTCAGTTACTAAAAAAGATGTTATCCTTTTTTAAAAAGTTCAGGCTCCCCAATATCCGGGAAATATTTCAATAGAAAACTGTTAATAATAAAGCTATTGCAGTGAAATGTCTACACTAATCTTGGGTGAACTTTATCCAGTATTCTTTATAGAGCTTGTCTGTTTTTCGCCCCGGGGGCCCCCCCCCCCCCGCTACCCCCACGTAACTTTACAGCGGTAGATGCCCTTTAAAATTCTCTACCTAACTACATAAAATCTTCCAATCTCTGATCTAACTAAGTTGTAAGTAACAGTAGAGCTTTCTCTGTGAAGAAATAGAATAATTTCGCTGAGCTGTTTGGACACAGGCAGAGCGCACGTCCTACTGCTATGAGACGCTGAGAGCCCACTGATCATGAACGGGAAAGGGGCCTGTTTCTATGTAAAACGAGGTCATGTGATTTTTCCAGCCAATCGCAACCATACACATCCCAGTCATGACGTCGCACACACATCTCACCCTGCTCTATTCTGTAAGCTGATTTGCTGGCCGCCAAAATGACAGGAAGCCCCGAAAATGGTGCGATCTTAATAGATGTTGCACAGATTTTAACCTAAATTATCGCATGATCTAAAAATTTCGATCAACATAAAAACTGTGCCAATTTCAACTTTGTCGATAATAATCGCTCAACACTAATTATTACATTACACACTGTACCCTAGAGATTACATTACACCATACCCCAGAGATTATTACTTACACGCTGTACCCCAGACACTAACTACATTAGACAAGGTACCCTAGAAATTGTATGTTTATATATACATATATTGAACACGGACACACTACACATTTAGGGTGAGTTTAAATGACAGTTTTTTGGCACTGACAGTATTGTTTGCTTGTTGGAAATTCAACCCTTGCAAACACAGAATTTAGATGGGCAAATGACCCAGACTGCCCGAGGCAGATTTCTCCCTCCTATCCAGTAGTGCTGTTAGTGTATAAAACACTTCGAAGAATTCTTTGTAGGTGCTTACAGTACGCGTTGAAAATACTTGAGTAAAATCAGCGTCATCTGAACGACACCGATTTTACGTAAGTTATAATGTAAATCCGTTTCCTGTTGGATTGGATGCCAGTTCTGAGGCAGATCCAGCATTGAATACGCCCCAGAATCAGCATTGATATTTTCTCGCATGAAAGTACCCTTAAGGGTATGTTCACACGGCTTATTTAGCCATGATTTACCACATTCAGAGCGTATTGGTTTTATAGGGGGCGAAACCTTTTGAATTTAGGTTTTCATAGCCTCATAAGAGCTATGGATTACCGCCCCCCGCAAACAATATGATCTAATTGTACGCGCGGGGGAAGAATTGACATTTGTTAGCGGCGATTACGCACTGCTGACAATGCATGGCTATGGGGCCGGCACCCAACCGGCCCCCCCATGCTTTGGAATTACACGCTGATCAGCACATGGTTCCAAAAAAAAAACGTACTATACATAACCGGGGAACATACCCTTTATGTAAAAGTGGAAACTTGTGCTTTTGTTTTTGCTTGGTGTTTTAAAGTACACGCGGGCCAGTCCGCTTAAAAAATGCTGCGGGGCCAGCCCTTTTCCCTTTTCTTTTCCCCAAGCGAAAGTGAGGGAAGAAGTGACTTCATACTTTCTGCTGGGCGCAGTACATGTGGGAGAAAAGGGAATTTTAAATATTCTTCAATAGAGCTATGAATTATGAGGTCGTCCGTACTTTGGGGGGAAACCCCTTGCAGCAAAATTATGCCCTGAATAAATACACAACCCCAAATACAGAGTGTGCTGGACTTGAGCACATTCTGTTTATGAAGCACCCCTCTGCTCCTGCCTCCAATCACGCCGCTCTCATTCTATATGAAACTTGACGTTTTCCCTACTCTCTCCCCCCAAATGCCAAAGTATACAGGAAAAGGGGGTTTAATTTCTTCCTTCTCTGTGCTTTGCCCTCCCCCCACTTATTGTATTCTCATGCTTTCATATGGATTATTTTTTATTGAAGTGGCTAAAAAGTGGGAGTGACCATCCCCCACCCAGAAAAAGTGGGGTGACCACTCCCCTTTGTCCCCCCTAAAATACAACTATGGGCATCTCCAATCTCAGCAGTTTTAGCAAAAGCCCAGCTATGTGAATTAGATGGTCTCCTGTTGCTGTTCTTGTGGGGTCATTACAACATTTACAGATGTAGCAAAATGAAACTTCACAGATAATGCACTATTATATCATGGCACAGAAAGTTATCTCAACTTTTGAAATGGCCTTTGTTTTGAAATGAGGTCAGATATCACAGTCAAGTTCAGCACCGCTGCATCTGTATATCTGTCATAAAGCACCAAGCAACTCTAGTTTATATATTTACCCAATGCTTGCGTGGGTTTCCTCTGAGTACTCTGTTTTCCCCTACACTTCAAAAAACATACATATAGGTTAACCTGGAATTTAGACTGTGAGCCCCAATAGGGACCACTGGGAATAAAGACAATCTCTGTACAGCTCTGTGGAATATAATAGCACTATATAAATAAATGAAATTGAAAAAAATGAAATAAATGTCATAGAGCATTAAAAGTTTAATAAAAGGAATATAAATAATTCATTATTAATCCCTTACCGACATGTGACATATAAGTACGTCATCATGTCGGTAAGGAGCTATGGAGCAAGCTCAATGACTGATTCTGCTTCATAAACGGTGAGTGCCAGCTGACACCAGCCTCCAACAGCTGAAATTGTAGACAACTCAGATCCCTGTTTAATCCATTAGATGCTGTGATGTCAAAATGAATAAGTAACTTTTCTCAACACCATTCCTTGTTCCAGTCACTCTCCACCCACCCACCTGTGATGAGATTATGGGGTGGAGTGGTTGCCATGGGCACCTGAAAGCCTAATAAAGGCATCCATAGCTGCCATGCTAGAGATTCTGTTAATTCATGTGGAAGGCAGGAAGTAATAGTAGCAGCATCTTGGTTAACCCTTCTGCATTATCTACATACTGCGGAAAGGTATGCAACTGATTGAACCCTGTAGTTGTCAAGCACCAAATGTAAAAATTAAATAAAGTCTTAAAAATAAAATAAATATAAAGTTCAAAACACCACCCTTTTACCATTAAGCAAATACAAAAATAAAAAGTTACACATAATTGGCACTGCATCCATAAAAGTCCGATCTGATAAAATAAAAAATTATCTATCCTGTTTGGCAAACACCATAAAAGAAAACATTTTTTTTTTTTTTTTTTTGGTCATTCCATGTCCCCAAAAGGTTGGAGCAAAAAAAGTGATCAATAAGTCGCTTGTATTTTCTCTGAAAACAGAGTACCCACGCAAACATTAGGTAAACATATAAACTGGATTTGCTTGGTGCCTTATGACAGATATATAGATGCAGCGGTGCTGAACTTGAACATGGTACCAATAAAAACTATGCTTCAGCCCTCAAAAAATGTGCTTTAAGTTAGGTCCATAGGTGTAAAAATAAAAAAGTTATTGGTCACATAAAATGGTGGTGCAGCGTAAAGTTAGAAAACTGAGAATGTTTGTTTTATTTTTTTTTTAAGTACTAAAACATAAGGAAAACCATACATATTTGGTATGCAATGCTATTTGTAAAATCTGTGGTGTACTTTGGATAAATCTTTTTTTTTTTTTAGGTGGAGCATATATAAAGTACATTTTGAGATACCTCAGATATACCTTTTTTAAAAAGAGATTTAGACATCAGTATGAAATTATTCATTGGTTCTTAGCCAAGCTTGTTTCTGGCATTGAATTTGAAATAATTTATTATTTCCAAGTACATTTAGCTTTGAAGTGAGAATTTTGAATAATGCTGTGTATATCACATCCATGGTGAGATCCTGTCCTATGGCTGACAACAGAAAAAGTGCACTAAACATCTATACTTACAATTGTTTATTGCTGCATATTTTTTTTTATACAAAATCTTCCAGATTATCAACAAATTAGTCTTATTGTTTATGTGCAGGATGAAAGGCTTTGGAAATGAATATGTTATCATTATTATTTTGGTGTAGCAAAGTATAAAAAAGCTTGTATTTCAAAAGAGTCATTATGATGAAAGGAAGTGGCCAGGCGTTGCTATTAGGGTTTACACCATATTACCATGTGTTAGTACTAATGTCATATACTAATGTATTCTTTACAGCTGGATGAAGGCTGGCTCGATGATGAAAGGAATGAATTCTTGGAAGAGTTAAACATGCAAATACTTGAAGAACAACGTCATGAAGCAATGCAATATGCAGCTAATGAGGTGCAACAGGTACAAATTGCTAAACATTGATTTTATTTTCCTAAGTTACACTGTAATTGAAGAGAAACATCAAAAACTGAACACTGCTGATAATAATTTTATGAAGGATATAATGTTTTAGATCACAATATTGCACTGGCCATAATACTCTTCATTTCAATAGTCTACGTCCTGGGTCATTTCAGTTTGTAATATGCCTTAGTAATATGTCAGTATTATTAAATTATCACTGTCATTAACATTTTGATTACAGAAATTAATACAGTAGGTTAAAATAATTAATTTATATGCAACTTGTTAGGTGTCACGTAGAGAAAATCTGTAAAAGTGTAACCGAAAGTCCTGCTTATCCCACCCACATACAGTGATTGACAGTTTGCTCTGTACACACATACAGGGAAAGCTGTCAATCACTGTATGTGGGTGGGGTAATAAGGACTGGGCACATGGCATGTTGAATACGTTTTTACAATCCGTAAAGTGTATTGTGTAAAACGTATCCACAAATTATGGTACGTATTTGGATGTATTTTCTAGACTGCAGAAATGTACCCTATTGTTTCTATTGGCTTTTAAATGCATAAACTGGATCAAGAAGTGACATGTCACTTCTTTTTATGGATCTGTAAAAGGCAATACAATAACTTATGTAAAAATACAGCGATAATGATGTATGTATTTTACATTGAAATCAATGAAAACTGAATGGAACACTGTTGAATACATATTTGGGTACGTAGTACATGCCTAAATACGTATTTCACAAATGCTGTGGGAACATACCCCTACTGTCACTTAAGGAGTCCAGTCAGAATGTATCCTGCTACAAATCATATAAACATAGATGTCATAAAGTCGCTTCTGCCCCCGCTATCAGACCCTGCTTTAGTTGGGCAAAAACCCACTGCAGGTTTCCTTTAATTCTTTCTTGTATTAGAATTCTCAGTTCAGAGATTATTTTGTACATTCACAGATCTGGAAATATAAAAATTTCTGCGATACTGGCTGCCACTAGATAGAGCAAACTAAGGACAAATTTGTATAGTCCTAATACAAACTGTATAAATCCATGTTTTGTTTGCTTCCATTAGTCATATTGTTATGCTACAGATATTATTAATTTGATAACTCTGTACCTTAGAAAAAAACCCCTGTTAAAAAATAGAAAATAAAAACCCCTGTTAAAAATAAAAATGAAAATTTAAGGGGGTTTTTTCACACTAAAAAGAAAGCTTTTAAATGAAGGGACTTTAAAAATAAAGGACTTTTTCCTAAATATATTGGTCAATAGATTTTCCTTTAATCATGAGAAAAGCCCTTTTTAAATTTTCCCCTAAGGGCAAAAATTTCTATTTTTTTTCTTTTTCCCTGACCATAACAATGTTTGTGTTTGGAAAGGGGTCATGTCACCCCATGAAGGGACTGAGCTCCAAAGCAAAGTAATTATCTCTAACAAGACAAGCCATTTTTTTTCGTCCTCACAGACAGTCCTTTTTTTCCCTAAAGAGATGGCTTTTTGCATTGTCGTGAAACATTCAGTATTACGTATATGTTAAATCAGGAATAAAACCACCCACAGATGAAGACAGATGAGGGGAAAAACTACTTGTGACTCTGTAAGGGGGTTGTTCACAAAGAAATTATTTTTTAGGGGGTCAAAAGGGGGAGAAAAAGAGGCACAAAAACTTCAGCATATCTACCAGTTCCAATATCTTTCCAGCAATCCGCTTCATATATTTGAGATTAATTTGTTGGAACAAGAACTCTACTGAGGACTTAATACCTTTATACTAAAGTGTTTGCATGTGCACTTAAAAATATTCATTTGGGCACCTTTCGTATATGTTTGACTAATAAAGTCTGGCTGCGCACCACAGATGTGGTGTGAATTTAGTCTAATTCGATAATTGTAACATATAACATCAAGATCAATCACTGGCCCTTTCCCATCTCTATTTATTGACATTCTTTAGAGAAACAGTATAATTAAGGTTGTATACATGCTAGCATTTCTCTCTGCTGTTATAATTTTTAAAAATGTTGATACCACAAATAGCATACAGCTCTTTTATTTCCATTACAATAAAGGAAACTTTAAAATTATAAGTCAATAGGGTTTGTCAGCATCATTTAGATCTATTCCATGATGGATTTGGTACCATGTTATTGCTTTAATTATAAGCAGAACCCATAGCACAGATGTGAAAAGCCTTGTATATTTATTGAAAGTGCTACATACTCTATGTATAAAGGTATAGTCAAACTTGCCAGATGGTCCTATTCATCTAAACAGGACTTTCAGAAATCCAAGCAGATATTGCAGAAACAGCCCTACTCTTATTGATTGTATAGACCAGATTTTAGATGCCTACATTTCTACAACAAATCTGCCACATAAAACACACCAAGTATCCTTCAGTTTGTTACAGGACAATGTATGTAGCAATCTGTGTTAACCTTACATTTTCACAACTATTTTTCATTATGCACAGGCCATTTTCTTCTAAAAATACATTCCTTATTGTTTACAGTGCACATATGAGGAAACCCTGCCTGTGTAAGCATTTTTACCAACTGTAAAATTGTAAATCCTGTATTTCTTTTAAGGCACAATTCCATGCTCTATTTAATATTGCCCTATTTGAAATTTTACTAAAATGAGATAATAAAATATTTTCTTTCCTTCAGCAAAAAAAAGCCAGAAGAGGAAGATGGTACAACTGACACAGCAACTTCATCATCCAATAACCATGAAAAAGACAGTGGTGTGGGTCGCACTGATGAAAGCCTAATCTGTAAGAGAGATGGAAAACATAGTCAGACATCACAACATTACCCACCTACAGAAAAATGCAGATGAAAGTTTGGTTTCTGGGGAATACATAGAGTCTGATCTCACTGTGAATCAAGAAGAAGATTGTGACAGGTTCCGGCAATTGCTGAGCAAAGGGGGCAAATGGGAACGGGGGGGAATATCCTGTATACTCCTAGAAATTGAATGTAGCAGATCTGAGCATGGAGTAGAACATGAGTTACAACTTTTAAATGAAGAGCTTAGAAGTATTGAACTTGAATGCCAGAGCATTATGCAAGCACACCGGCGCCAAAATGTTAATAATCAGAGTGGAGACATTTGGGAAATCCGGGGAGGGAAATTTTGCAGTTTAATACTAGTAATGAAGTACAGAGAAATAAAGTAAGTAACATCAGAGAAATGCGAAGATCTGAAAGGACAGTTCCGTCCTAAATAGGGCGAAACCTGTGAAGAAAACCCTATTTTTGGTAGACAGATCTCCAGACAGTTCTCTTCAAAGAATAATCAGTATTACAAACCATAAAAATCTCAGAAGCACTTTGCCCAAAAACCCCTTTTCTCTGGTAAGTAGCATTGAGAATACCCCTTCCAAATCTAAAACCAATGAAAAAAATTTTAGTACAGAATGCCAAGAAAATATGTTAGACTGCAGTACATTCTTTGATCACAAGAAGAAAACCACTGAAGAAATTTCCTATCTTTCCCCTCATGACAGTTCAGCATATAGACATGGAAATATACCCATTCATGCAAGACATTATCAAAGTTACATGCAACTCATCCAACAGAAATCAGCAGTGGAATATGCACAAAGTCAAATAAATCTAGTAACAATGTGTAAAGAATCACAAAGGTCAACAGAGCCAAGGATGGAATGGAAAGTGAAAATAAGGAGTGATGGTACAAGATATATTACTAAAAGGCCAGTGAGGGACAAACTTCTGAAAGAGCGTGCCTTAAAAATCAAGGAGGAGAGAAGCAAAATGACCAAATGTGTCATGAGTGAGTGAAGAGGGACTTTTGGGAGTAAGGGGAAAGAAAGCAGCACCTTATGAGGGCGAAAGAGCAAAGAAGAAGAAGAGAATTCATGATGCGCAGCAGGTTAGAATGTCTTAAAGAAAGTCCACAGAGTGGCAGTGAAAGCAGAAAAGAAGTTAGTATCATTGAACTGAGTCATAAAAAAATGATGAAAAAACGTAACAAAAAGATACTAGACAACTGGATGACAATCCAAGAACTGATGACCCATGGGGCCAAGTCTCCAGATGGCACGAGAGTCCATAATGCCTTTTTATCAGTCACTACTGTTTGAGTAGGGCTGTCAATGATTAGGCTACCTTTTTAGGTAGAGTGTGATTGGTTAATGGGGCTTTATATTTTTGGGGTTTTTTTTTAGTTTTCTCTTTTGTAAACAAACCTATTTAACAATTTTACATTTTCTTATTCATATATTACGACTTTCGTTGTCAATATGGAATTATTTGTGAAAATATTAAATGGTTCCATTTTTTTAATTACGAAAACTTGAAGAAGCCATTTGTTTTATTAATATATCTATTGTAAGTTGAAATTTATTTCTCTAAATTTTTTCTTTTTATACTTTCATGATGACATATAGTAAATACCAAAATAAACCATTTTATATACCCGGTTATTGGAATACACAAAAAGTTTGTAACGTACTACAGCTCATCTTATACTTCAGACATGTGTTTGATTGAGACAATGTACATTGAATATGTATTTTACAGCTGTATTTGTCCAATTAAATTGTCAGTTGGCAACTTTGCCAAAATTTGTGTTGGCATATGTCATGTAGCTAGATATAATTGTGGAGATGGAGTCAAAATAAATTATTAATCAATAATGATAATGACTATTACTTTGAGTTTACTGTTTGAATATGTAAATTTATTGGATGCACTCAAAATATAATGTAAAGACCAAAAAAGCCCATGTAGAGGCATCCAATGTTCTTAAATACTTTTGGGCAGATGCCACTCAAAATCTTTAATTTCATTTGTAAACATCTGTCACGGTTCATGCCGCGGTCCCTGCCTTGGGAGTGGGCCCTGCCCGTCCCTCCCCATGTCTCTGCTGGGGCTCCCTGTGCAGGGGCCCCAGACCCTGTGTTTGTATGTATTACCTGTCCTGTCCAGTCTTGTTGTTCCTGGCCCTGTTGTGCTCTGCACCTTCTAGGGGGCGCGGCGGCAGTTTTCCTGCCTTTTTTTCTGTCCTGCCCGTGACTTCCTCTTCACCTCTGACTCTAGCTAAAGAGGAAGTTCTGCCTTTTCTGGGTCAGTTCATTGCAGTCAAATTCTTTGCTGCTCCATCTTGAGCTCCTCCAGCATCTCAGGTCTGTTTTGGGAGATTTTAAACCCCCTGAGTTGTGGCATTTGCTGTTCCCATCTGAGCCCCGGGCCCATTGTTTTTGTTCCTTGTTGTGTGTTCCTGTCCTGTATGTGTTCCTTTCCCGTGATCCTGGTTTCCCTGGCTGTACCTCTGGTTCCCGTCCATTTCTCCCGTATCTTTTGGGTGTCATGTGTAGTTGATCCCCCTGTTCGCGGGTTTTGAGTGCGTTCTACTCCCCCTGTTATGTTCTCCTACGTTCCTGTGTTCCTGTCCTGCACCTGGCTGTCACCGAGGTACCCACGCCAGGGGTATGCCCTGGGGGTCCCGCAGCCAAAATCCATCCCGCTTTGGGGCCCGGCTTGGTGGACCAGGGCCCCTTAGACCCACCCCTGGGGGGCCCCTCCAGCTACCACCTCGCCTGCGGTGATCAAGGGGAAACCACCCCCGGATGTCGGGGGTGGCGCCTCGGTACTTGTCAGCGCGCTGTTAAGTTGAATAAACATGGATTCGGGGGTGACCTCCCAACGTTTTTGGGCCGTTCCCTGCTGTCTTCGTCTCTGTTGTTCCGCTGGCTCGGGTTCGCCCAGAGTGTCTGTCTGTTCCCTGGCTCATGGTTCGCCCGGTGTTGTCTGTTCCGCTGGCTTGGTTCCCCGAGTGTCTTCTTTTCCCGTGGCCATGGTTGCCAAGGTTGTCTTTTCCCGTGGTCATTTTCCCCCCAGAGTGTCTGTCTGTTCCGCTGGCTCATGTTCCCCCAGGGGTGGTCTGTTTTTTTCCGCTGGTCATGGTTGCCCAGAGTGTCTGTCTTTTCCGCTGGCTAGGGTTTCCCCCCAGGTGTTGTTGTTCCCTGGTCTGGTTGCCAGAGTGTCTGTCTTTTCCCGCTGGCTAGGGTTCCCCCAAGTGTCTGTCTTTTTCCGCTGGTCATGGTACCCCCGGTTTACTTTTGGCCCAGCTCATGGTCCAGCCCAGACTTACGTTTGGCCCAGCTCAGGGTCCAGCCCAGGTTTAAATTTGGGCCGTATGTCCAGCCCAGATTTTTCGTTTGGCCCAGCTCATGGCCCAGCCCAGAGTTTCTTTGGCCCCAGTCTGGCCCAGCCCAGAGCTTATTTTTTGGCCCAGTCTGGTCCCCCCAGAGCTTACTTTTGGCCCAGCCGGGTCCGCCAGGGCTTATTTTGCCAGCTCAGGGTCCAGCCCAGAGCTTTTCTTTTGGCCAGCTCAGGGTCCCCCAGAGTTTAAAGTTTGGCCACTATGGCCCACCCCAAGCTTAGTTTGGCCCAGTTTGGTCCAGCCCAACTTATTTTGGCCCACTATGGTCCGCCAGAGCTTACTTTGGGCCCCGTCATGGTCCACCCGAGCTTCGTTTGGCCCAGCCATGGCCCGCCCGAGTTCGTTTGGCCCAGCTCAGGGTCCAGCCCAGAGCTTACTTTTGGGGCCCAGTCTTGTCCGCCCAGAGCTTATTTTTGGGCCCAGCTCAGGTCCGCCCAGAGTTAGTTTGGCCCAGCTATGGTCCAGCCGAGTTTTCTTTTGGGCCCCAGTAGGGTCCACCCCAGAGCGCCCGTCGGGCCCCAGTCATGGCCCAGCCCAGAGCGTCCGCTGTTGTGTGGTTCGGTTCCCCCTGACCTTCTGAGTCCCGTGGCTAGGTTCGCCTGGCCTTTGAGTCCCGTGGTTACGGCCCGCCCTGAGCCTTTCTGAGTCCCCGTGGCTTCGGTCTCGCCCTGGCCTTCGAGTCCCCGTGGCTTACGGTCTCCCCCTGAGCCTTCTGACCCCCGTGGCTTGGGGTTGCCGACCCTTCTGGCCCCCCCGTGGTTACGGTCCCCGTGAGCCTTTGAGTCCCCGTGGTTACGGTCTCCCCCGAGCCTTCTGGTCCGGGCTTCGGTCTCGCCCTGACCTTCGAGCCCCCGTGGTTTTTCCCCGCCCTGGGTTCCCCCCCAATTTTGGGCCTAGTCCCCCCGCTTTTTCCCTCCATGCACCTCCGTTTCTAGGTTTTCCCATATGGTTTTTATACGTGACTTGGTTTTGGGGTCGCCCCGTAAAATTTGGGGGCCCCCTGGCCTATGTGGTGCCATTCTGTTTTTTGGAGGGGGAGGGGGGGGGCTTTGGGGTGGGGGGACGTAGGTTCATGCCCGGTCCTGCCTTGGAGTCGGCCTGTCTTTGCCTCCCATGTCTCTGCGGGGTCCTGGGGGGGTTCCCAGCGCCTTGTTTGCTATGTCTTCCCTGTCCCGCCCAGTCTTTTTTGCTTCCGGGCCTGTCTGGTTTGCCCTTCAGGGGGCCCCGCGCGGGCGCTTCTGCCTTTTTTTGTGTCTGCTCGTGCAATTTCCCTCTTAAACCTGTTAGTTTAAGAGGAAGTTGCTGCCTTTCTCTGGGGCAGTTATTGCGTCTAGTCTCTTGCTGTCTTCCATCTGGTCTGCGCATCTAGGTTGTGTTGGAGATTTTAAACCCTAGTTGGGGCCAGTTGCGGGGCTTCCCATTGATCCTGGCCATCTGTCTGTTGTCTCCTTGTCTGCTGTGTTCTGTCCTGTATGTGCTCTCGTTCCCGATGAATCCTGCGTGTTCTGGTCTGTACCTCCTTTTGGTTCCCCCAGTTCCTGCCGAACCTGTGGGGTCATGTGTACTTGATCCCCCCCCGTATCCTGCTGTGTTCCTGAGGCGTTCTACCTGCCCTGCTTTGTTTCCTATTCCCGTGTTCCTGCTGCACCTCGGCTGTACGCGGTAGCCAACCCGGGGTAGTGACCCGGGGGGTCCCCCAGCCAAAACCATCCCCCTTTGCGGCGGTCTGGGGGAAACCAGGGGCCCCTTAAATCCCCCTCCTGGGTGGTCTCGTACACCTCGCCTGCGGGGTCACAGAGGATCCACACCCCCCGGGGTCGGCGGGCGGCCCTGGCAAAATTGTCAGCGCCCCCTCCCTTACAAAAATTATCCAGTTTCTTGGTGGAGCCATGCAAGGTGTGGCTAAATGATGACACAAAAGCAACTGAAGCCATATCCCTCTCGGAAATAAACTTATTTCATACTCTTTTAGGAGGGCTATCCCGAAATAAAAAAAAACTTTTGAATTTTTGTTTGTTGAAATTGTCCATTTTATTAGATTATCCATAAATCACACATTTACAATAATCCCAAAAATGCTGAATTATCAGATTTTTTTTCAGGATTTTTTATTATTGATAAATAAATGGTCAATTTTAAATGGTTATAGCCTACTCTTTACAAAATTTTTGGCAGACTAATAATAATACAAGTGTTTTTAAGTAAATTATCGATATTGGCATAACGTGCTTACTTTGTGGTTAAAATTATGATGCTTCCAGGTAAACATACTCTTTGAGGGTATGAATGTAAAAATGTCAGCTTGTTTTAACCGTTAGTGCTGTTGCAATGTTTTTCAACACAAGCTGCTATGAGTGATCATAGTAAGCTTCTGAAACTTGAGCATCATTGAGTAATACTTTTTTTCAAAACAGGGGGAACAGTAAAAAGACCATAATCAAAAGTTTGACGTTTTTCAAGAAGCTGCTCCTTCATTATCTACAGTGGTCTAGTGAATACAAGTGAGGCACTGAAAGCATTAATGATGACCTATGTCCTGAACGACCAGCTGAAGCAATTACAGACAAAATTGTCAGAAAAATTATAATGGAAGATGCCTAAATCCAATGTGAATGGTAGCAGAAATGATTCACCTATCTTTTTGTGCAATAAATTATGTCCTTCATGATCAACTTAATTTGTCAAAGTCAGGCAAAAATGGTTTCCCCTTAAAAGTTCACAAAAACCCCTTGTTGTAAGGAGTTTTTAGAGCTGTGTGGTAATGATCCGTTAATTATTATTGCTCAAATTGTGACTGGAGATGAAACTTGGATGCATCATTAGGGCCAAGAAAACAAGCAGGAGTTGATGCTTAGGGTAAAAAAGGAACAACCCCTCAAAAGAAGTTCAAAGACACCCCATAAGCTGGAAAGCTGATGCCCACGTTTTTTTTGGGAAATTTACACAAAAGTTAACAATTAAAATAAAAAAAAGAAAGTTTAAGCTATCTGCAGGACAACGTATGCTGCTACTTTAAATAAATGATGAGATGCCTCTTTAGAATAAAGGCAAGGAAAATTGGGTTAGGGAATGCTCTTCCCCCCTGACAAACTGTCTACAACCGTGGGAAATTGGTAGGGATGCTATGCAAGACTGTGGATTTTAAAAAAAAAAGTCAGACTTACACCATTGTTTTATGTAAAAAACTGTACCCGTTTTTCCAAATCTTAAAAAAAAACTTTAGAAAGGCGATTATATGTGGCAAATCAATGATAATTGATAAAGGGGAAAATTATATTTTTTAAAGAATGTAAATGCTAATTTTTTTAATGATGGCTGAAAATCAAAAGTAATCACAGAAAATGGACATTATTTTTCTTAAAAACACAGACAATGGCCTTTTTTACAGCCCCAAAGGGGGCTTTTTTTTACAGCCATTGAGCTGTGAACATGGCTGTGTGTCTGTATTTTTCGGTTAATAATAAGTGCATTTTTTTCAAGGAATAGAAAAGCTTATTTCTAGATGAAATAAATGTATGAATGTTAAGGGTACTTATATAGCAAACTAAAGATATAATAAACTTCATAAGTTCATTGCTTCAAATCAAAAACAAGAATTTATTGAACACTCCTCATATATTTTGGTCTAAGATTAGGTCTACACAGCAATTTTCATATTGCTGGACCACATGTGTTTGCACGCTTTTTGCGCAAGAACAACTGCGGTCAGATTGTGGAGTCCCGGTGACCCAGTACATGGGCTGCAAACACAACACAATGTCTGTAGCATTTCAACTTAAAAAAAAGTTAAAGGGAAAACCAGGATTTTTTTCAAAAGGCATTTCTGCTACATGAAAATTTTGAGGTTCTTATTGTACATTTTTTATCAAAACTGTAAAGGCCCATCTACCAACCGCAAGGTGCCCTTTAAAGAGAGGGGGCCCCTCTAAAAAGTTACCTTGTTGGGGTCTGTTTAGACCCCTTGTTTTAGGAAGAGAAGGGGCCTTTAATTTTGGGCAAAAATGTACACTAAAAACCTCAAAATTTTTTTTGTATTCCAAAGCAGCAAAAGCTTTTTTAAAAAAAATTTTAATTTCCCCTTTTTCTGTTTTTAGTCCTATAGGGTGTGGCATTGTGTTTTGGGTTTTGGCTTAGCTACCAAAGTTATCTGATAAACCTTTTATCATTTTAAAAAAAAATTGCTTTCGATGTTGTAATTTTCAGGAAATTTCAGTTCTATCTTCCCCCAGAGGTTTTTTGATTTTGGAAAACCCCCGAAAAAATCGTGTTGTGTAGTTGCAGACGTTTTTATTAAAGGGCTCAAGCGCTGGGTTTAAACCGGTTTTTAATGGTTCAAAATACTGATCCCCCTGAAAAAACAACCAAAATCCAGTCTGGTTAAAATAGCCCTTTAAACCCCTTTAAGGACCCAGCCTGTTGCCTTCCCGAACGCCCATTTTTGAAAATTTTTGACATGCTTTTGTGAGAAAAATTTTGCCCTTTTCCTATCCATGTGTTAGAGATTTTTTTCTCGTGAACTTGTGTTTAAATTGTTTTGAAAATTTTTTCCTACAATCCCTTGTTTGTTTGTGAAAAAATAAAATTTATGAAAATTTTGGAAAAATTAGCGATTTTTTAAAGTTGAAAATTTTTGCGTGCAAGACGATAGGGATTCCCACAAAATTTTTTTATAACTAGCATCTACCATATGTCCACTATAGGTTGGCATCATTTTTTAAATGTTTATATACATGCGGTTGTTTTTAAGGAGTGTTTTTTAAAACATTTTTCAATAAAATGTACGTTTTTTTTTAATATAATCCCCTTGGGTTCCTCCCCACCAAGTGTAAGATTTTAATATATTTTTATCCTCTTTTTTTTAAAAAGTCTTTTTTTTTTTTTTCGACTTGGGGTTAAAATTTGTAGTAATTTTCCATTTACAAGAAAATTTGCATATAAATTTTTTTAGGGGCCACTCCAGTTTGAGTGGGTTTGAGGGGCCTGAATTTAGTCCCCCATAAGTGCGCCATCTTGGAAATAGACCCCTTAACTATTTACAAACTATTTTTGAAGTTTAAACCTTCAGTATTTCACGAAATTAAAGCAAAATGAGGTGAAAAAATTTAAAATTTCATTTTTTTGTAGATTTTCAATATTTATCCATTTTTTCCTGGAATCAGTAAATGTGACTAGGTAATTGCAACTTTAAAATCAATTCCCCCCGTCTTCCTTTTTAAATTCCTTTTGTGGGCCCTGGCATTTTTTGGCTCACCCATAAGCCCCCGAAAAAGGGGGACAACCTAAAACTTGGGGTCTCTTTTTCAATCGATTTTTTTTAGGCCCATTTTAGGTTTGGGGACACCCAAGGGGTAAAATTTAAAAAACACCCTAAATAACCGCTATTTGGAAAACACACCCCTTAATGAATATATCCCGGGGTTTTCATTGAGTATTTGACCCACGGTGATTCACAAAATTTTTTTTAGCTAAGGTTGAAATAAAAAAAAAAAAATTTTTTTTAATTATCTGCAAATTTTTGCTTAAAATGTTTTTTATTCAAGGAAATTGGGGAAAAAAAAACCCAAAATTTGTTAAGCAATTTTTTTCCCAAATTCGGAAATACCCTAATGGGGTGTAACTGCTGTTTGGGCGCATGGCAGGGCGTATAAGGGAGGGGGCGCTATTTGGGTTTTGTAACGCGATTTTGGTGGGGCCCCTGTGATTTGCAAAGCCCCCAAAGACGAACAGGCGAAACCCCTTTCGAAGTCGCCCCATTTTGGGTTCAAACCCATCAGGGATCTCATTGGGGTGTACTGTAATTTTGGATGCACAGATGTTCCCTAGTTTTTATTTTTATTTGGGGAATGAAAATGGGGGGGAAAAAACGCGTTTTGGCTTGTTTTTTTTAGTTTAAATTTTACGCTTTTCCCCTGCGTTCAAAGTGTGTCTTTACTTGGGGGTCGGTCAAATTTTTTAAAGTTTTATTTTATTAGTTTTTTCTTTTTTTTACTTTTAAACAGTAGAGTAGTCTATAAAAAATTGTGTTTTTTTGTTGTCCTATTTTGCCCGCCATAATTTTTTATTTGCTGTGTGCAAGGGTGTGTAGGTTGTTTTTTGCGGGATGAGTTGAAGTTTTTTTTTGGTACCCTTTTTGGGGGGCATATGTGCTTTTTCTTAAGGGTTTTAAGGTTTTTCGAGTGTTTTGAACAAAATACAGCTCTTGGTAGTTTTTTTTTTTTTATTTTTTTAGGGTCAGTATGGTTTATTACATGGAGTTTACTCAGAGGGCATTTACGATTACACGTTTCCCAATTTTTATTTTTTTTATTTTTACTGTTTTTTTACATAAAAACCTTTTTTTCAACCCGAAAAATAGTTTTTGCATCGCCCTAAATTGAGAGCCCCTAAATTTAAAAATTTTTCTGTGTTGGAGTGTGTAGGGACTTGTTTTTTTTCCCGTGGTGACGTTTTATTAATACATTTTTGGGGGGGCAAGGGGTTTTTTATCGCTTTTAAATCCTTTTTTTGGGGGGCCAGGGGGAAAAAAAATACTGCAATCCTAGTAGTGTTTTTTTTTTTATTTTTTTAAAAAAAGGCTCACCGTTTCAGTATCCGTGATAAGTTTTGCTTTACTCTTTGGGTCCTTTCGATTATGGCGTACCTATTTATATAGTTTTTTTTTATGTTGAAAGCACTTTAAAAAAAAAAAAGAAAAATGTTTTTAGTGTGTAAAACAATATTATGCATCGCTATCTTCTGAGAGCTATACATTTTTTATTTTTCCGTTATACAGAGCTTGTATAAGGACTTTTTTTTTGCGGGATGAACTGACGTTTTAATTGGTACAACTTTGGCATTTCTAGGAGTTTTTTTATCGCTTTTAATTCCATTTTATGTGCTGCGGGATGAACAATAATCTTAATTCTGTGATTTTTTTTTTTTTTTTTACGACGTTCACCGTACGGGTTAATTAACATGACAGATTTATATGACAGTTCGTTACGCACGCTGCGATACCAAATATGGGTACTTTTTTATTTTTGATCTTTTTTGGGGCGATTGCCGTTTGTAAAGGGGAAAAGGGCGGTGTACGGATTTTTATTTTATGTTTCGTGTTTGTGTTTGACTTGTTTTTCACTTGTGTTTACTTTTGTTCAGTTTTTCTGATTTGTATTTTACTTTTCCCCATAGGGGAATTGAATGAGATATCTTTAGATCTCTCATTCAATATGAATCAGTGCATAGCTTGTTGCTTTGACTGGTTCCTATGACAACTGTCAGTCACGATGCCGGGGCGTGCCCACAGGGCACGGCCGGGCATCGTGACGTCACAGACAACCCGGAAGGCATTCTCTGCCTTCCGTGCTGTCTGTCAGAAGGCAGCAGCGCACGGATCGCCCGATCCGTGCGCTGCTGGCGCCGACAGAGACGCAGGAGCGATCTCCTCCTGCGTCTCTCTTAGTTATTGCGACCGCATTCGTCGCGATAATTAAGGGGTTACCCCCCCCCCCCCCCACGGAGCGATCCGGGGTTGGTGCCGACGCTGCGGGATGTCAGCTGTAATATACTTTTTGTTTTACATTGTTATACATATCAGAAGTTCAGTTGTTCATTTGTGAATGGAGTAACATTTTGACAGCTGTTATTATGTAGAGAAAGCTAGTTGTTTCTTATTAATGAAGTAATCCAAGTGGGCTGGGGATCTGTATATGACCTTAAGAAATAGTTATTGATGTTTTTGGGTTCTAAGCAATATATTGTAGAAATGGTACCTTCACAGTCTAGGCACCAAGAGCCACATGTATGAAAACTGTTTAGGTCTAAAACTCTCTTTTTCATGTTGCCCCAAAAGTCAATGTTGCTATCTAAATTCTTTATGTGTGTTACTGCAAGGGAGATTGTAGTACGTTCTGAATCAAGGTGAACATACATGCTTACTGACTTAAAAAAAAAAACTATTTAATCCCTTATCGACATATGACGTATCAATACGTCATAGATTGGAAGGGGTTCCAGCAAATTTACATATGGGTACAACATGTGGATCATGCAGGCGCACAAGTGGAGCCCAATGATCAGAGCATGGAACTTGCTAAATATTACATTTGGCTCCATGTGCTGTCGGCCATTCCCGGAGCTAGCTTCCTCTGATTCCATCAAAGCAACGCAATAGTTGGGATGCCAATGGCTTCTATGGCAACCCAGAAGCCTAACAAATCTCAGTTCATCCTGAAAAAAAACCCTTATACAGCCCCACATACAGAAAAAAAAAAATTCTGGCTATTGTAAGCGAAGCATACATATTGTTTTACATAATAAAAACACTTTTTTTTTAAAGTGCTACAACTTAAAAAAAAGATATAAATTGTGGATCTTTGTAATCACCCTTAATGTTATTTATACCTCACAGTATAAAAATTTAAATACAAACACTACCAGAGTTGCTGTTTTTTCTTCATCCTGCTTCACAAAAAATTAATTTAAAAGGTGATCAGAAAGTTTTTTTCTCCCTTAAAATGGTATAAATGAAAATGTCAATTCATCCCACAAAAACAAGCTCCTGCACAGCTCTATGTACAGAAAAAGTTATGGATCTCAGACTATGGCCATGCAAAAATGCTTTCTTCTTAAAATAAGTGTTTTTATTGTTTAAAAGCAGTAAAACATAAAAGAAACATGGGTGTCACTGTAATCTTCTTGTCCTGCTCAGCAAGGTTAACATGTCATTTGTTCTGCACAGTAACCACGGTGAAAACATAAAAATAAAAAACAACAATATTGACGTATTTTGTTCATCCCGTCTCCAAAAGTCATTGCTAAAAAGCGATTACAGCATCATATGAACCCTAAAATGGTACGAATGAAAATATTGACTCATCCCACAAAAAACAAAAGAAAAGTAAAAAACTTATGGTTGTCAGATTATGACGAGATAAAAAAGTAATTCTATTGTGTAAAAATAGTAAAATATAAAAAACGACATAAAATCAATATTGTTGTAAGTGTACCAGCTCACATAGTAAAGTTAACATATCATTTATGCCGCATGGTGAAAGCTGTAAAAATGAAACCCAAAAAACAATACTGTAATTGTGTAAATAAACACCTATATGAGTTCCCTGATGAGGTGACTTCTCGATAGTTTCAGCTGTTTTGGTACTTTGGGGGCTTTTCAAATGTGACATGGCCCCCAACCACATAGCAACCATCTGAGTTACAAAGCCAAATAGTACTCCCTCCCTTGCCACGCACCAAAACAGCAGTTTACACCTACTTCAGGTATTGCTGAACTTGGAAGAAATTGTGTAATACATTTTATAGTGTTTTTTTTCAGGATTCCTTGTTAAAATTAAATGACAGAATTGGGGAATCAATATTGAATGCATTTTCTTGGTAGCATCTTTGTTGTAAAAAAATAAAAAGACATTTAAAAAATTATG
>JAODAL010061773.1:0-20124 GCA_025379985.1 Phyllomedusa bahiana | reverse complement strand
GGGGGTCGGGGCGGGGGGCGGGTTTGGGGCGAGGGTTTGCCCCCATGCAAATTAGTAGGCAGGGGAAAACCGCGTGAATATTAACGCGGTTTCCAATAGAAAACCATGTTAATAAACTGGGCGCGATCTGCACGTGGTTTGGGCCGCGGAAACCGCATCGGAACCCGCGGCCATAACCACGGCCAAACCCGTCGTGTGAACGAGGCCTTAGGGTTCCAAACACGCATCTAAACGACGCCGTGTAAACATCCCCTAAGGTTCACACGACGTAACTGCGGGCAAATTTTGGCGTCTAGTTGCCCTGCAATACACCCCGCAATTACTGTAAAGGGTCGTTCACACGGCTTATTTTGGGCACGGATTGCAGCCGTATTGCGCGCAGTACTGCTGGAATCCGCCCAAGCCATTACGGTAATCCACTGCTCTCATAGAGAACTATGGATTCTGTCGCTCCTCCCCGCTCGGGGAATCCGCCGCGGGGGGGAGATAAGTGACATGTGAATTATCCCGGCGGGATACGCGCTGTGGATAATGAAAGTCTATGGGGCCGGCGAGCAGCGCCCCCCCCCCCCCCCGCCCCTTATTCAAGCTGTATTTGCGGCGGAATCCATGTGAACCGGGCCTAACTCGTAGCGGTCATTGAGAGCTACGATTGGCCGATGTTCTCCCTGCCTATCCCCTGCAGAGCCCGGCTGCCACTGATGACCAGCTCTCCGCTCCAGCAGCTGCACAATTGGTTCCAGAACATCCGTACAGAGATACACAGCACGTACACAGTCCAGGGCGGTCAACCTTGTGTTCGTGTGACCGATGGGGATGGAGGTGTATACAGAACGCGCTTCCCTTCCCTCCTCTACAGAGTGGATGATGCGTGGGGCGTGGCGGGCGAGCGCCAGTCACCTGTGCACCAGCTCACGTCAGCGCGGCCCCCGGACGCATCAGTCACCGCACTTTATTATAATCGGTGTCCTGACCGCCACGTCCAATATCAGCAAATCTACCGGCACCGGAGCCTGGCTCAGCCCCAGCTCCTCCCCATCGTCAACAACTCTGCTTGCTGTCACTAAAAAACCCACAGGCTCAAGCTCTATCCAGCCGCAGCAGCTCACGTCTCCGCTGACACACTGTAACGAACCCTGCCCTGTGTGATAGCATGCTTGCATCAGCTGTGTGACTACAAGACTCTGCTGACACACTGTAACGGACCCTGCCCTGTGTGGCCGCATCCTATGTGCTCCCATCAGCTGTGTGACTACAAGTCTCTGCTGACACACTGTAACGAACCCTGCCCTGTGTGACAGCATCCTATGTGCGCCCATCAGCTGTGTGACTACAAGTCTCCGCTGACACACTGTAACGAACCCTGCCCTGTGTGATAGCATCCTATGCTCTTCCATCAGCTGTGTGACTACAAGTCTCCGCTGACACACTGTAACGAACCCTGCCCTGTGTGATAGCATGCTTCCATCAGCTGTGTGACTACAAGTCTCTGCTGACACTAACGAACCCTGCCCTGTGTGATAGTATCCTATGCTCTTCCATCAACTGTGTGACTACAAGTCTCTGCTGACACATTGTAACGGACCCTGCCCTGTGTGGCCGCATCCTATGTGCTCCCATCAGCTGTGTGACTACAAGTCTCCGCTGACACACTGTAACGAACCCTGCCCTGTGTGACAGCATCCTATGTGCTCCCATCAGCTGTGTAACTACAAGTCTCCGCTGACACATTGTAACGAACCCTGCCCTGTGTGATAGCATGCTTCCATCAGCTGTGTGACTACAAGTCTCTGCTGACACACTGTAACGAACCCTGCCCTGTGTGATAGCATGCTTCCATCAGCTGTGTGACTACAAGTCTCTGCTGACACACTGTAACGAACCCTGCCCTTGTAATATCCTTTTCTTTTCCCACAACTGGTGACTACAATCCCCGCGACACTGTAAGAACCCTGCCCTGTGTGCAGCATCCTATTGCTCCCACATTTTGTAACACAATCCCAGCAGCAGCCCATTCCATAGCCTGATCCAAGCCCTAGGAAGCTCATGGAGGCCACATACCAGGACATGGAGCGCTCACAGCTGAGGGTTCAGGGCCACAGAGCAGCCTCAGCCATGCCCACACTCCCCCCCCAACTCACCAGCTCCGCACAGACCTCCGCCATCTTTCCCCTTCCGTCTTATCCCCGCCCGCTCTGCGCTGATTGGCTGAATCCGCTTTCACTCAAAACAAAATCCGTTGTAAGCATCAGGCTATTGGCTGCGCGCGTCTGGACCCGCCCCTACCCGCCGCAAGGCGTGCTGGGAGTTGTAGTCTCGCAGCACAGGAAGCAGCATGGAGAGAAAAAAGCGGGTGTCAGCGGCAGGGGAGGAGATCTCCGCCACCCCCGACCCTGTGTGCAGAGCGCCCCCTCTGACCTGTGGAGGGAGCTGGGATTACAAGTGTAGGAGGGTGAGGGGTTTATTCCCTATGACTGCTCCTTCTAGCTCTACACTTCTTTTGCATTGTGTTCGTCAAATAGTTTTTGCGCCATACAGAGCGGTTTACTGTGGAGTCATTTTGACATTAGGTTTTTTTCTCTAATAGCTGGAATTTTTATTTATTTTTAAACTGGGTTAATTTTTTTTTAAAATTTCCTTTTAACCAGTTCCTGACCAGATATAATTTGCATATTTTAAGGCTGTAACGCTTCCCTGCGCGAGGTTATTTTACTCATTTTTTTAATTTAATTAATAACTGGCAACACCAATTATATGGGACTATTTTATTTTCTTCCAATCAAGAGAAGGTTAAACTTAAAAAAAAAAAAAAAAAGAATTTTATTGAATCCATTACAGAAAAATATGAATATTTGTTAAATCCCAGCATCATCTTACATAGACGAAGGGAAGGACACTCATTTATTTTCTTACCTGTAGAATTACCAACAGAGGGTGAATTGAACTTTTAATATTTTTACAAATTTTTTTTTTTTTAATTTTTAAAACTTTTTGTTTTAACTTCTACTTTGAGGCTATGTTCACACGACGCACAGTACGCGCCGCAATACATTGTGTGCCGGGGGTGCCGGCATCCTGCTGGCCCCATAGACATGCATTACTCGCGGCGCGTATTCCCCACGAATAATTGACGTCACTTTTCTCCCCGCGCGTACAATACGATCGTATTGTATGAGCGGGGAGAGGAGGCGGAATCCTTAGTTTTCTATGAGAGCTACGGATAACCGTAATTGTGGCGAGCATTTCACTGCATATAAAACACGCAATATGCGCCAAAATAATCCGTGTGAACATAACCTTAGTCTCCCTAAGGTACTTGAGCACTAGGGAGCACAGTCGACAGTACCTCATTCTTTATTATGTGAATAATACAGAAAGGAGTACAAAGATGGCGCTCCTGTGACTTCCTGTCTATGGCAGATAGCCATATGAGCAGTAAGATGGCAGCCATGAAAGCCTCCATTAGGCTTCTGGCTGCCATGGCAACCACTCAGCACTCCACAAGTAGGTCGCAAAGAGGGTTCATTTACACGCTGCAGCGTCTATTTGGTAGGGAGCAGTAAGGACCCTCGTTTACCTACCGCCTCGTACCTGTGAGGAGGTGATGTCCGAGCGTCGTCACAGGCTGCAGGCCGCGCAGTATTCTCCATCTTGTCATCGGCACCATCCTGCTTCTCGGAAAGGTCAGTCCTGGCTTCGTCAGATAGAAGCTCCTCAACGTTAACAACTGGCGAATCATTCACAATGGACAAATCCTTACGACATCGGCTGCGGAGCTGCATGAGATGCCCCAGTCACTACTGCTTAATTACAGCACAGGGAGATTTACAGGGCAACTCCACTAATAGTCTATCCTGAGTTACATCCTGTATTATACTCCAGAGCTGCTCTCACTATTCTGCTGGTGCAGTCACTGTACATACATTACTTATCCTGTACTGATCCTGAGTTACATCCTGTATTATCCTCCAGAGCTGCACTCACTATTCTGCTGGTGCAGTCACTGTGTACATACATTACTTATCCTGTACGGATCCTGAGTTACATCCTGTATTATCCTCCAGAGCTGCACTCACTATTCTGCTGGTGCAGTCACTGTGTACATACATTACTTATCCTGTACGGATCCTGAGTTACATCCTGTATTATACTCCAGAGCTGCACTCACTATTCTGCTGGTGCAGTCACTGTACATACATTACTTATCCTGTACTGATCCTGAGTTACATCCTGTATTATACCCCAGAGCTGCGCTCACTATTCTGCTGGTGCAGTCACTGTACATACATTACTTATCCTGTGCTGACCCTGAGTTACATCCTGCATTATATCCTCCAGAGCTGCACTCACTATTCTGCTGGTGCAGTCACTGTGTACATACATTACTTATCCTGTACTGATCCTGAGTTACATCCTGTGTTATCCTCCAGAGCTGCGCTCACTATTCTGCTGGTGCAGTCACTGTACATACATTACTTATCCTGTACTGATCCTGAGTTACATCCTGTATTATCCTCCAGAGCTGCAGTCACTGTGTACATACATTACTTATCCTGCATCATCCTCCAGAGCTGCGCTCACTATACACAGCATCTACCTGTTCCCGGGGTCCTGCACTTACTCACTGTCCCCCTTCTCTTTCTGACCATCTTTCCTCCCCGGCTGTTAAACCTTGCCTGCCCCCGCTCTGCTCCTTATATAGATTCCTGATCCACATGGTTCGGGATCGCTGTCTCTGATTGGCTTCTTTCGGGGGCAGCAGCTCCACATGGCAGTGAATGGAAAACCCGGATCAGCTGGATCTGGTATCACAGGGGAACGGACCTTCCTGGCTCTGAGCAGAACCAGGAGCTGAGATCGCTGGCGGCGCCGCTTGTTCTGTACTTAAAGTCTTTTATTCACGTCTCACAACCAACATTCGCCCGGGGCTGATTGTCAGCTCAGGGGGCAACGATTACATCCAAACTGGGTACAAGGTGGGCACGGACCTGAGGCTGCGGCTTCATACTGAGAGTGATTGTCACAGATAGTTTACTTGAACCCAGAAGGGTTTGGGATAAATACGGACCAAAACCACGGCGCTCTGACATTTAATCTTTAAGGCTATGTTCACACGGGGTAATTGCGTCGCGCATTTTGCGTCGTATTAGCGCTCTAATACGGGCGAAATTACGGTAATCCATAGCTCTCATATAGAACTATGGATTACACCTCCATGTCAATTATCTGCGGCGAATAAGCACCGCGAGTGATGAATGTCTATGGGGCCGGCGGGCTGCCCCCCCCCCCCCCCGTCCCTCCGCACCGCAGTAGTACGCACGCATTGGCGCGAGCTCCCGAAACAAACGATGTACTGCGCCGGGTACTGTACACGCCACAGTACATTGTTTGATCATACCCTTTCAATCTCTTTAGATTTCCTATTATGTCAGTTTTATATATATATACTTTTTAACCCCTTTAAGCCCCAGGCCTGAAAAGTACTTAATGACCAGAACATTTGTTTAGTTTTTGCCTCCTCGCGTTTCAACAGTTGTAACTGTTTTATGTTTTCAATGACGCAGTTGGATGAGGCCTCGTTTTATTTGAGACAAGTTGTACTTTATGGGGGAATCGTTTAAGTTCACTTATAAATAATTGCAGAATTTTGTTTTTATTTTATTTTTTTTAAATGTTTTTTTTTAAATTTTTTTTTACACCATTCACTTTCACCACTTAATAATTTGTCAAAAATTCTACGGGTTTATTACGGCCCGTGTGGAGACCTAATATGTGTAGGGTTTTTTTGTGTGGAAATTTATGCACAATTATTTTTTATTAAATATTTTTTTTTAAATTTTAATATTTATTTCTTATTCTTTTTTTACACTTTTTCGTTTTTTTTTTTTACTTTTTTTGACTCCCATGAATGGGAGAACTGTTTTACATTTTTTTTAAAAAAAAAAATTTTTACACTTAGTAATGTATTAGCATATTCATATATACTAATACATTCTAATCTGTGTCACTTTGACACAGACAGTGATTAGGACAGCACACAGTCTGCCCTGGTCACTGGCTTCTTACACAGACAGCTCTGGGGCCACTCTAGGTCCCCAGGGCTGACTGTGCAGCCGTTCCCCGGGCTCTGTCGGGTCACCGGGTGTTCCGATCACCCAACAGAGCAGGGGAACCCTTCTATTGCGCTGCGGTAACGCACCGCCGCAATCAAAGGGTTAAAACACCGGGGTGCGGAGGTTTCCTCCGCTGCCCGGTGCTCGCAGGGGATGCTCTGGGATCAGGGCTGTGTAGTACAGCCCCGATCCCAGCGCAGCTGCGGCGCCCGGGAGCCACAAACTCCGATGTCTGCAACAATGCCAAACGACGCCGCTGCAGACGAACGACGGTGTGCGGTCGTTAAGGAGCTAAACAGTATTTTAATCTAATTTGATCCTTGGATCGCCCGAGCGCCGTGTTTTTGATCGGTGCTCACCCTGATTGTTTGTTCTGGGTTCAAGTAAACTATCGTTTCCAGTGGACTCCATCTGTGCGAGGTTTTCCCCTGTGTTCTCAATGGAACCAGGGCTTCTCATAAGCTTTCATGTGTGTTGTACCATAACGGTTCACACAGTGTATTGCGGCGCGTACAGTACATCGTGTGCTTCGGAAGCTCGCGCTGATCAGTGCGTACTCCCGAGGCGCGGGAGGGGGTGCGGACGCCCCCCAGCCCCACAGACATGTCACTTAGCCCCCCGCGCGTACAATAAGATTGTATAGTAGGCGCAGGGGGACGAGGCGTAATCCATAGTTCTCTATGAGAGCTATGGATTACCGTAACTATTGGGGCGCATTTCCCCACTTATTAAGCGCAATACGGTGGAAATATGCGGCGGAGTGCACCGCATAATAAGCCGTGTGAACATAGCCTAAGGGTTCGCACGGCTTATTTTGGAGCGCATTTCGCCGCATAGTGCGCTTTATACGCAGCAGTATTATATGCGCGGGAGATAAGTGACATGTCAATTGTTTGCGTCAAATACGTGCTGCGAGTAATGAATGTCGGCCCTGATCAGACACACGGCGTATTGCGGCCCATACTGTACGCACTGCAGTACACCGTGTGAACATACCCTAATCGTACAACCGTACTAAGTGAGCAATTTTCAATACCCATCATAAGCTCTGATTGGTTTCTATGGGCTCTGATTGGTTGCTATGGCCTCTGATTGGTTGCTATGGGCTCTGATTGGTTGCTATGAGCTCTGATTGGTTGCTGTGAGCTCTGATTGGTTGCTATGAGCTCTGATTGGTCACTATGAGATGTGATTTGTTGCTATTGGCTCTGATTGGTTGCTATGAGCTCTGATTAGTCACTATGGGCTCTGATTGGTTGCTATGAGCTCTGATTGGTTGCTATGAGCTCTGATTGGTTGCTATGGGCTCTGATTGGTCACTATGAGATCTGATTTGTTGCTATCGGCTCTGAGTGGTCGCTATGAGCTCTGATTGGTTGCTATCGGCTCTGATTGGTTGTTATGGGCTCTGATTGGTCGCTATGAGATCTGATTGGTTGCTATGGGCTCTTATTGGTGGCTATGGGCTCTGATTGGTCGCTATGAGATCTGATTGGTTGCTATGGGCTCTGATTGGTCGCTATGAGCTCTGATTGGTTGCTATGGGCTCTGATTGGTTGCTATGAGCTCTGATTGGTTGCTATGGGCTCTGATTGATTATGAGCTCTGATTGGTCGCCATGAGATCTGATTGGTTGCTATGGGCTCTGATTGGTTGTTATGGGCAACAAGGACAGTCTTACTTTTAGACACTTTTGATAAATGAGGCCCTGTGTGTAAATACGAGCTCAGTGTCAGTCTCCACTGCAATCCTGCATCTATCAGGAGACAGATGAAGTGCTGAGCTGGACATTGGCCAAGCATATGTGGGGGCGCTAGCAAGCTTAGCACACGTCTTGTGGGTTTATATGGGAACCGCGCTGATGGCGGGGACGTACGATCTCAGGACGGCTTTTTCTTTCTTGTTATAAATAGGAGACAGGAGGAAGCGGCGCTCTTGGTTCCCTGTGGGGAGGTCGTCCGGGCAGAAGTGAGAGGAACCAGTCCTGTTCTTGTTTGTGAAGCTATCGCTGAGAATTTGGTAATGAAATCCTCCACGATGAGGACGGTGATGCTGCCGCTGCTCGTCGTCGCCACGTCGCTGTGCCAAGGTAACGGTGTTGGGAAGGGGGAAGAAACCTGGGGGCATGACACCTGCCAGCCATCCGGACCATGCAGTCTATTGCTGTCTGTTATCAGCCAGACTGGGAGGAAGTAGGTGACCAGAGAACAAGACTGTCTGTATTCCGCTGTATTGCATTGCGGTAGTTGTAGTCTTGTTATCTTCATCCTGTGCTCTGTAGGTTGTGACCAGAAGATGGTGCGGCAGTCCGTCCCGCAGACGGTCGACCGCGGCTCCTCGGTGAAGCTGAGCTGCGCCTTGTCTCCAACGCTTTACCACCAGAAGCAATCATACCTGGACAAAGATTATACGAGATATGTGGTAAGTAGGGCGGATTACGAGCGTTTCGGATCTAGGGACACGATTCGTGTAGGACCAGTGCCTTCATGGGAGTCAGATGGATGGGTAAATCTTGATTTGACCTTGAAGGGACGGGACTCGGGACGCTACCTGTGCTCTGTACGTCTCAGAGCTGGGGTCACCAGGATGTAAGAGTCTGGAACTTGTCACTGTCAGAGGTAGTATTATAGTAGTTATATTCTTGTACATAGGGGGCAGTATTATAGTAGTTATATTCTTGTACATAGAGGCAGTATTATAGTAGTTATATTCTTGTACATAGGAGCAGTATTATAGTAGTTATATTCTTGTACATAGGGGGCAGTATTATAGTAGTTATATTCTTGTACATAGGGGGCAGTATTATAGTAGTTATATTCTTGTACATAGTAGTTATATTCTTGTACATAGGGGGCAGTATTATAGTAGTTATATTCTTGTACATAGGGGACAGTATTATAGTAGTTATATTCTTGTACATAGGGGCAGTATTATAGTAGTTATATTCTTGTACATAGGGACAGTATTATAGTAGTTATATTCTTGTACATAGGAGCAGTAATTATAGTATTTATATTCTTGTACATAGGGGCAGTATTATAGTAGTTTTATTCTTGTACATGGGAGGCAGTAATTATAGTAGTTATATTCTTGTACATAGGGGGCAGTATTATAGTAGTTATATTCTTGTACAAGGGGCAGTATTATAGTAGTTATATTTCTGTACATAGGGGCAGTATATATAGAGTTATATTCTTGTACATAGTAGGGTTATATTTTCTTGTACATAGGAGCAGTATTATAGTACTTATATTATTGTACATAGGGCAGTATTAAGTAGTTATATTCTTGTACATAGGGGACAGTATTATAGTAGTTATATTCTTGTAACATAGGGGCATTTATTATAGTAGTTATATTCCCTTTTTACATAGGGGGCAGTATTATAGTAGTTATATTCTTGTAACATAGGCAGTATTATAGTAGTTATATTCTTGTACATAGGGAGTAGTTATTATTTCTTGTACACAAGGGTTAGTAGTTATATTCTTGTACATAGGGGCAGTATTATAGTAGTTATATTCTGTTCATAGGGGATATTATAGTAGTTTATTCTTGAAATAGGAAGTTACAGCAGTTATATTCTTGTACATAGGGGCAGTATTATAGTAGTTATATTCTTGTACATAGGGGGTAGTATTATAGTAGTTATATTCCTGTACATAGAGCAGTATTATAGTAGTTATATTCTTGTACATAGGGAGCAGTATTATAGTAGTTATTTACTTGTACATAGGGGGCAGTATTATAGTAGTTATATTCTTGTACATAGGGGCAGTATTATAGTAGTTATATTCTTGTACATAGGAGCAGTATTATAGTAGTTATATTCTTGTACATAGGAGGTAGTATTATAGTAGTTATATTCTTGTACATAGGGGGCAGTATTATAGTAGTTATATTCTTGTACATAGGGGGCAGTATTAGTTATATTCTTGTACATAGGGGGCAGTATTATAGTTTTTATATTCTTGTACATAGGGGCAGTATTATAGTATTTATATTCTTGTACATAGGAGGCAGTATTATAGTAGTTATATTCTTGTACATAGGGGCAGTATTATAGTAGTTATATCCTTGTACATAGGGGCAGTATTATAGTAGTTATATTCTTGTACATAGGGGGCAGTATTATAGTAGTTATATTCTTGTACATAGGAGGCAGTATTATAGTAGTTATATTCTTGTACATAGGGGGCAGTATTATAGTAGTTATATTATTGTACATAGGGGACAGTATTATAGTAGTTATATTCTTGTACATAGGGGCAGTATTATAGTAGTTATATTCTTGTACATAGGGGCAGTATTATAGTAGTTATATTCTTGTACATAGGGCAGTATTATAGTAGTTATATTCTTGTACATAGGGGCAGTATTATAGTAGTTATATTCTTGTACATAGAGGGCAGTATTATAGTAGTTATATTCTTGTACATAGGGGGGGCAGTATTATAGTAGTTATATTCTTGTACATAGGGGCGTATTATAGTATTTTGTGTACTAGACATATATATTTTTCTTGTACATAGGGGAGTATTATAGTTATATTCTTGTACATAGGGGCAAAATATAGTAGTTATATTTTTTGTACATAGGACGGCGTATTATAGTAGTTAAGTAACAGTATTAAGTTATATTTTTCAAGGGCAGTAAAATATTATATTCTTACATGGAGTATTTATAGTTTATTCTGTACATAGGGCAGTATTATAGTATTATATTCTTGTACATAGGGCAGTTTATATATATATTCTGTACATAGGGGAGTATTTGAGTTATTTCTTGTACATAGACATATTATAAGTATATTCTTGTACATGGGGATTTATTTTTTTTTGACATAGGGCAGTTTATATAGTTATATTCTGTAATAGGGCAGTATTATATAGTTATATTCTTGTACTTAGGAGTATTATATATTAACTGACATAGGGGCATAAAAAGGTTAATTTGACAAGGGGGCAGTATATTTATTTTCTTTACATAAGCATATTATAGCGTTATATTTTACATAAGCATATTTGTAAATTATTGTCATAGGAGTATAATAATTATTTCCGTACTAGGGCTATAATGTATTTTGACATAGGGCAGATATAATTTCGAAAACAAATTATTTTACTGTACATAAAATTTTTCGTAAAGGGTATTACAACTAGGGCTAATAGAGTTTATTTTGTAATGGTGCTATATTTAAATATTCTTGTACAAAGGGGGCATATTTTATAGTTATTACTGTCCATTTTTCCTTTGACAATATTTAACTACAGTGACAATAATATTTTTAATTTTTGTTTTCAGCCACGGTGTATGACAAACTGATTGCTTGCTGCCCTTTGGGGGTCTTCCTCGCCGCCCTGCTGGTCTTGCATGGTATGGTATTCAAGCAGTGGATAGAATACAGGAAAGCTGGAAACACATTGAAGATTAAGATGTGCCGAATCTGTATCCCATGCGTCTCATTTGACTTTTTCTCTGCGGTATAGTTATGTTGGGTAATAACCAGCATGGACTCCACCTTCCTATCATTATCGTATCCTCTTAATACTTCATACAATTTGCATCTACTTTGTGTGCAAGCTGGCCTGTAAATAAAAAATCAGCTTTAATGTTAACACTCTTTAACGTGGTTTTCCCATCAGGCTGTCTCCCGGATCCTGCTCTTCACTTCCATCTTCAGGTTTCCACTTCCTGTTCCGACTGTGGGCGGTTCTACATCTTCAGACTCCCACTTCCTGTTCAGACTGTGGGCGGTTCTACAGCTTCAGGCTCCCACTTCCTGTTCAGGTTGTGTGTGGTTCTAAAATTGCATGCTTTTGGGAAAACTGCATTTTTACAGCCCACCATTACAAAAAAAATAAAATCTGTGAACTACCTGTGGGGTCAATATACTCACTACAGCCATAGTTTTATTCTTTAAGGGGTGTAGTTTCCAATATGGAGTCTTTTTAGTGGCGTTTATTAATTTATTGCACCTTAGGGTGTCTGCAAACCTGGAATGGCGCCTAAAGGAAATCTTAATAAATCTTAATAAAAATGAGACCCCAGAGGTAGGTGCTCCTCCTCCTTCTCTGAGGCTTGTGGTTGAGCAAAATATCGCATTAGGGTCACATACAGGATATCTCTACAAATGGCAGAATTTGGAAAATCAATACTTTAATTTCATTTCCCTGGTAACATCTAGTGTGTTCCAGTAAACAATGGATAAAAATTTAAAATCTGCAGAAAAAAAAATTACATTTTAAAATTTCACCTCCACTTTGCCTTAATTTTTGTGAAACACCCAGAGGGTTGATAAACTTCCTAATTGCTGTTTTACTTTAAGGGCTGCAGTTTATTAGACGGAGCCATTTATGGGGTTATGTATCGTACAGTCCCCTCAAAGCCACGTCAGAACTGGACTGGTCCCTAAAAAAAGAAAAATCTATGTTACAAATCTTCTTGAAAATGTAAAAAATTACTACTTGATTTCTAAGTATGTTATAAAAAAATTAAAAGACATTTAAAAAAAATAAAGATGCCTTCCTATAGTAGGCAGATGTAAGATGCAAGTTAAACCATTTTGTGTGGAATAACTGTCTTCCAGCCAGAAGCTTGGAAACTTCAAAAATTGTAACTTTTTCAAAATTTCCATGACATTTTGAGATTTTTCACTAATCAGCAAGGATTGTATGGACCAAAATGTATTGCTAACTGGAAACACAATGTGTCAAAAGAAAATATTCTCCAAATCACATGGTAAAAGTATCACAAAGTTATTCCCACGTAAAGTCAGAGTTCAGAAACAGGGCTTCGTGAGGAAGGTCAACACTGGCTGCGGCGGTAAGGGGGATAAAAAACGTTTTTATTTTAGAAAATATAAAGGAAACTAGTAGTATATTGCCAGAATCCTATTGATTTAAAGGGGTTGTCTCGCTACAACGATCGCTGCGTTTTATGTTAAAGCTCTTGCAAAAACAAGTCACTTTGCAATATATGTCCATAAACAGTGTCCTATCTATTCCTAGATATCCCCTCTTGTATGGGCTGCATCAGCTCCTCAGGTCGCTATGGCTACAGACCTGTTCGATCTCTCCTGATAAGCTGCCAGCGCTGGTCGCTATAGCTACAGACTTGTTCAATCTCTCCTGATAGGCTGCCAGCACTGGTCGCTATAGCTTTAGACCTGTTCAATCTCTTCTGATAGGCTGCCAGCGCTGGTCGCTATAGCTACAGACCTGTTTGATCTATCCTGATAGGCTGCCAGCACTGGTTTCTATAGCTACAGACCTGTGTGATCTCTCCTGATAGGCTGCCAGCGCTGGTCGCTATAGCTACAGACCTGTTTGATCTCTCCTGATAGGCTGCCAGCACTGGTCACTATAGCTACAGACCTGTTCAATCTCTCTTGATAGGCTGCCAGTGCTGGTCGCTTTAGCTATAGACCTGTTTGATCTCTCCTGATAGGCTGCCAGCACTGGTCGCTATAGCTACAGACCTGTTTGATCTCTCCTGATAGGCTGTCAGCACTGGTCGCTATAGCTACAGACTTGTTCAATCTCTCCTGATAGGCTGCCAGCACTGGGTGCTATAGCTACAGACCTGTTCTCTCTCTCCTGATAGGCTGCCAGCACTGGTTGTTATAGCTACAGACCTGTTTGATCTCTCCTGATAGGCTGCCAGCACTGGTTGCTATAGCTACAGACCTGTTTGATCTCTCCTGATAGGCTGCCAGCACTGGTTGCTATAGCTACAGACCTGGCTTCTACTGCAGCCTAGTGGAAGCCAGTAAACACACCCCTGAATTCAAAGTGAAACCAATAAAACAGGACTGATGTGAGATGAATCAATGTAGTAAGACAACCCCTTTAAGGAACGAAGAAAACATTTCATTTATACCACACAGTGAACATAATGTAATTGATGTGCGTCAGAATCGTATCTACTTGCTGTACTTTCAATGTATCTTGTGAATTGCTATTATTGATTCTCTATGTCATTGTATTGTTTTGAATTTTTGCATTGCTCTCTTTTCTAATTTTGCAATTAAAATATTTGATAATATTGTGATTGCCCTTTGATACCTGAATAAAGCTTTGAATAAAAAAAAATAAAAGTCAATGGAAAAAGGGGAAATAAATCTGTTTTTACAGTTTTGGTTTTTAAATTTTTAAATTTCTTACCTATAAATTGCTATATAATCTTTGAGAATAACAAAAAAAGAGGCTTCAAAGGGAGTGAAAATCTCCCTTAGCCACCACCGCGTTCCGCTCCCACAGATGACAGGGAGCGCAGCCGTGGTTCCGGCACCCCTAATGCAGCGGCCGCGGTGCGCCACCCATAAAGGGGCGCAGCCTGCGGTTCCCCTCCCCAAAACACAGCGCACCGCGGTTCCGCCTCCCATAGAAGGCAGCGCAGCCTGCGGTTCTGCCTCCCACAGACGACAGGGGCCGCCTCGGTTTTTCCTCCCCAAAACGGAGCGCAGCCTTCGGCCCGCCTAATTGATGTGCGTCAGAATCGTATCTACTTGCTGTACTTTCAATGTATCTTGCTGAACTTGCTAATTGATTCTCCCATGTCATTGAATGTGTTTCACCGAATTTTGCATTGCTCCTGCTTCGCCAATTAGAAATATTTGATAATATTGTGATTGCCCTTTGATACCTGAATAAAGCTTTCGAATAAAAAAAAATAAAAGTCAATGCGTAACGGGGTAAGCAGAATCTGTTTATCACAGTTTGGTTTAATAAATTTAAGTTTTCTTACCTATAAATATAGCTACATATACATTCTGTGTGAGAATAACTAATGAAGCTTCCAGGTAGTGAAAACTCTCCCATAGCCAGCAATGCAGCCTGCGGTTCCGCCTCCCACAGACGGCAGCGCAGCCTGCGGTTCCGCCACCCACAGAAGGCTGCGCAGCCTGCGGTTCCGCCTCCCACAGTTAATTTGGGTCTTTGAGGTCACTGATGTCTCCTCTGATTGATGATATTTAGTCCTACCTTTGTTTCGAAACCTTATCCTGACCTATATCTATTCTTGGCCTAATTTAAATGTATTTTATGCCCGCTCTGATTTACAGTCCATTGTTCTGCATTAGTGATCTCCATTTATTGACTTATTGTTCTTTTCTTGCTCTGACCTATTTATGTCAATGCTCCATGGCTTCATCCTATCATGTATTTTCGGTGCGATATCTGTGAATACAGCTTAAAGGGGTTTTGCCACGATCTAATATTGACGTGGGATCCTCCAAAATGGGTATTTAATCACTTTTCTAAATATATGTCATTAAAAAAAGTGAAGCCTGTGAGAGCTACAGCCTGACTAAGATGCCCTTAGTTTCCTGACAGTTTACATTAGACAGGACCAGGAGCTGATCTGGCCATGCTTGCGTTGTTTGCACTTCTTATCTGATGGCAGGGAACATGAACAAGCTTTGAAGGGACTGGAGAGACAAGATCCTGTGTCATTTATATGGAGAATCCACTGGTTGTAATGTAATTATCTGAGTAAACATGCAGAAATGCTCCCTGCTCAGCCCTCCTCTCCCCCCCAGCAGTTCGTGAACAAATGAAAGAAGCTGCCTGCTGAGGGCTTATCTTCTCTCCTGGGCAGATAAGATGGAGAAACATGTGCACAATACAGTTATCCCCTGTGGATTAGCCAAATAACATGTTTGCTCAAGTATAGAGACAGGAATGTGCATGGGAGGTGAAGTGATGACATCAAAGAGGAGGTACTTTTTTTTTTTTTTTCTAATTCAAAACGCTTTATTGGTAAATCAACAATTGGTACAAGTCACAGAAATGAGAAGGCATTAAGTACCTCGGGTAAGTACCCTAAAAGTGTCCAAGGCAAATCCAACAATACAATTACGGTAAACATTACTTTGGATGTACAAGAAAACACGCAATATTTACTCTGATTGGGGTCATCTACCTCTGACCACAGGGTGAAGGATACAATGCTTGCTCGTGTACATTATGTGAAAGTAGCCTTCGGAGATCTATTATTATCTGCCACAACAGATGCAACCAGCAAACAATAAAAACTAAAAGGAATCCAGAGAAAAGCAAACAAATTATTGCCGATCAGAGGAGGAAAAAATATCGGAGCAAAATAAGGACGAGCCATCAAAAAGAGAGCGCCCACTGAGGTCCCTAACAATGCAAACTGGCGAACTCGGATGTGATATCTAAATTTCAAAGCTCATTCAAATCCCTGCCCCTATCCAATAGGGCTATAGTCCTAAGTGTCCATCAACGCTCCATAGTCAGAGGAGCCACAAAAGATCACCCAACTTGACCATGTGGCCATATACTTGTCCAGTGTCTGGTTATGGTCCGCACGGATCTCCTCCATACGTTGGATAGTTGCGATTTCATTGTACCATGAGGTTATGGAAGGCGTCATTGTGGACTTCCACAATCTCGGTATTAAGGCCTTAGCTGCACTGAGCATAAACATGATTATATGCCCTTGAGCACGCGTAAGGGTAAGGGGATCATCTGCAGAAGCACCACTATTGGGTCATTTTGCAATTTAATTCCCGTCACCAATCCAATAATGTGCAAGACTCTACCCCAAAAGGCTCGAATTGCAGGACATGCCCACCAGATGTGGGACATAGACCCCTCCGCGTTTCCGCATCTCCAACAAACATTAGGTACCTGGGGGTATATTGCATGTAAGAGCGTCGGCACTCTGTACCAGCGGGAGAGTATTTTAAAATTAAGTTCTTGTAATCTACAAGAAACTATAGATTTATAGGCGAGTATACTTGATTTTTGCCACTCTTCTTCAGAGATAGATCTCCCACCTCCATTGCCCAACTCGTTTGATACACGGGCACAGAGGACGACAAGGATAGAATAATCAGATCATACATTTTGGAGACGAGATGACAGCCCGCGGAGCCACTTGTACATAGCGCTTCCAGCGGGAGCAAGGGCCTATGAAATTTTAGTGTCGCCTTGTTGACGGCGTAGTAGTGTGAAATCTGCAAATAACTAAACCATGATAGAGGGAAAGAAGGTAGAGCTTCATTAATTTCCGCCCTAGTCTTCAGTCCCTGAGTGGCCAGCACTTCTGCAAACACCAGTGGAGCCTATCCTCTTTAACATTTTCATTAATGATCTTACACAGGGATTGCACAGTAGAATATCGATCTTTGCAGATACTAAGCTCTGTAACGTAATCAACACAATAGAGGATAATGTGTTATTACAAAGGGATCTGGATAAGTTGGAGGCCTGGGCAGGGAAATGGCAGATGAGATTTAATATAGATAAATGCAAGGTTATGCACATGGGGAGGAAAAATCCATTACATGATTACATGTTACACGGAAAAACACTGGGAAAAAGTGACATGGAGGAGGACTTGGGAATCCTAGTGGACAGTAAACTTAACTGTAGCAGCCAATGTCAGGCAGCAGCTGCCAAGGCTAATAGGATCATGGGGTGCATTAAAAGGGGCATAGAGGCACATGATGAGAACATTATTCTCCCATTATACAAGTCACTGGTTAGACCACACATGGAATATTGTGTACAGGAAAGACATTGTAGAGCTTGAACAGGTACAAAGGCGGGAACTAAAATAATAAAAGGACTGGGTGGACTGCAATATCCAGAAAGATTAGCAAGGTTAGGGTTATTTAGTTTAGAGAAAAGACGGCTTCGGGGGGACATAATAAATATGTTTAAATACATCAAAGGTCAATATAGAGATCTCTCCCAAGATTTATTTATACACAGGGCTGTATCTAGAACAAGGGGGCATCCTCTACGTCTTGAGGAACGAAAGTTTCTACATAAACATAGAAAGGGATTCTTTACTGTTAGAGCAGTGAGACTATGGAATTCTCTGCCAGAGGGACTTGTCATGGTGAATTCAATAACGGCGTTCAAAAATGGTTTAGATGCATTTCTGGAGCGTAATAATATAACAAGTTATAGTGTCTAGGATTCAGGAGGGGGGTCATTGATCCAGGGATTTTTCTGATTGCCAGATTGGAGTCGGGAAGGAATTTTTCCCTAAAATGAGGACAATTGGCTTCTACCTCATTGGGGGTTTTTGCCTTCCTCTGGATCAACACCTTAGCACAACAGGCTGAACTGGATGGACGTCTTGTTTTTTTTCGGCCTTACAAACTATGAAACTATGAGCCATGCGTGGAGGACAATGCAGACCCAGAGACGGATTACCCGTTATCGGCGTTAATGGACCTCCTGGGAGGAATAGGCCTCTGGCTGAGCCATATGTACGCCAAGCAAGAATGGTGTGTCGCGCCACCCAGGGCAACCTCTGTAGTTGTTTCAACGGTAGCGAGGACAGTGGTAGCCGGGGGAGATTTGATAATGGAGCGTTATACATTCTTTCCTCAAGTTGCACCCACATTTTCGTAGAGCAATGTTGGTAAAAATCCACTAAACGGACTGCAACCGTAGCCAAATAATAGGCCTTTATCTCTGGCAAGGCCAGCCCACCATCCTGCCTCTCTTTTATGAGGGTTGACTTCACAACCCTAGCTTTCCTACCCGACCAGATGAATTGTCTTAAAAGTTTGTCTACTGTCTGGAAGAATGCTTTGGGCAGAAAACATGGTATGGTCCGAAGCAAATACAGGATGCGCGGCAGAATATTCATTTTAATTATATTTATTCCCCCCAGCCAGGAAAATTCTTTGGCATTCCACTCGCTAGATCAGCTGCAACGATGCCTACCAGAGGGGAAAAATTGACCTCAACCACTTCTTGAGGATCCGCAGAGATGTGAATGCCCAAGTATTTGAAGGCACGTCCCGTCCAGGTAAATGGGAACCCTTGTTTCTGTGAGGACACCGAGGTCTCATCAAGGTTTATGCTCAGCGCAGTGCATTTTGTGAGATTAATTTTAAAATTAGATAATGCCCCAAACCGATTCAAGGAGGACATCAAATTAGGCAGTGAGGTAAGAGGTTAGGTGATGAACAATAAGAGATTGTCTGCATACGCGGCACATTTATGCTGTGTGCCACCCACGCGGACACCCTGAATATCCAGGTTAGCCCTAATGTCTCGTAATAAATGCTCCATCACTAAGATAAATAGTATAGGCGAAAGGGGCCAACCCTGTCTGGTGCCATTGCGTATCGAACCTGGGGATGATAATGTACCATTGATCCGCACTTGAGCACACGGGTTCTGATATAAAGTCATTATTCTTGGTACTTGTTTTTTTAACACCACAACAACCCCAAACTGATTAGGGACTGGGTATCCCAAAGATAGATCAATTCCATATCTCAAGAAATATCTTAGAAAAACAAACATGTGTAGAGAATACTAGAATAAAATATAACTTTTAATATTACCATAAAATAAATAGATAATACACCTATTTAACCCTTCACTAACCTAATCACACAAAAACCTAAACTAATACCCCTACCTACCAAACAAAGGGGCCACCGTCCCAACAAGGACGACCCCTACCGGAACCTCTCCTATATATATACACTAACCCTATTCCACCCTACAATACCTCCATGGGTGAACCCAGGGCGCAGATAAATGACCCACAATTTGGGACCTTCCTACCATAGAAGTTGACCATCGTACACCATGTCCTTTGGAATAATCATAGAGGCGGTGATGTATAATTGAATTGAGATGCTGTTATCAGATTTACTTCTATATATATATATATATATATATATATATATATATATATATATGAACAACGGTTGATTACTATATGTTGGTTGGTGTTATACCTTGCTGCATTTTCAATGCTATGTGATTATCTATTGTGTGTACCTTATAATTCAGCCCTGATGAATCCAGTTATTATTGGAGGAAACCCGTTGGCTTGTGTTCTAACAAGGGGTAGATACGGTTGTTTGTGATCTCATAATGAATATCAATTGATGATTGAGACATTGAAGGGTGTAATATCTGTGTACTTAAACACCAGTAGAGAAAAGTGGCCAAAACTGTGGGTCATTTATCTGTGCCCTGTGGTCACCCATGGGTATTTAGGT
>JAODAL010061772.1:0-20124 GCA_025379985.1 Phyllomedusa bahiana | reverse complement strand
ATTTTTTATTCTTTAAATCCCTGCTTATTTTTAGGTTGGAGCCCTATGTGGGGTTATGATGACTAGAGAAGGTTTTTTATTGACATTAAGGGCCACATGTATGAAAACTGTCTGGGTCTAAAGCTCACTTTGTTGCCCTTAACAAATAATCACAGCCCCCCTCTCATTTTTCCAGAGCACTATATGAAATGAGAGGGGGGGCTCTGATTGGTTGCTATGGGTTTTGATTGGTTGCTAGGGGGCAACAAAGTGAGTTTTAGCCCTGGGACAGTTTTCATACATGTGACCCTATAAATCAATTCACTGATAACCCGCCCACTGGACTCCTTAACCTAGAATAAATAGAGATTTAAATGAATAAATTGCTACTTCTACTGAATCTTTCCCCACAGGATAATATATCAATCTGCTCAGCTGCTCCTGCTCTATAACCTGCTACCAGCAAATCAGATAGCAGCTTCAATGTGACATGTTCCATTTGAATCTTTGCTTATTCTGCACTAAGGAATCCAGTGGGTGGTCCTACTTAGTGATCGACAACTATCTCTATGTGCACATTCATACAAGGAAGTTGTCATGAGCGATCCTATTTTAGTACTGACAGCTTTTCTGTGTGCATGTTCATACAGGGGAGTCTGCCAATCATCGACTAGTACCACCCATTGGACTCTTAAAGGGGTTTTCCCACAAAGTAAAATTGACGTTGGAAGTTTGTAAATTAAGTAATAAACATTTTCACCATTCATTATTTATTAAAATTCTGCACCGTTTTTTGTCTTAGCTGCTCCTTTAGTGATCCATTTTTTACAGCTCGTCTCCAGGGGATACGACCAGGGCTGAGAGCTCAAACCCCGGGTGCTGTCATTCTACTCCCAACAGTGCAAATAAATAAAAAAGAAACCTCAATGAGGTCTGTGCATTGATAAAGAGAAGAAAAATCCACAGGTTTGGTTCCTGCAGGGATTTGAACCGTGGACCCTAGTGCTGTGAGGCAAAATTTTTACCCCTGAGCTACATTGTAGCTTCTCAAGCTTTTATACATAAAACGACTTTTCTTTCACAAAGAGAGGAAAGGCTGGTGATGTCATCCTGCTGGGTCACATGATCTGCAATTTAAAAACATCACACCCCGCCCCTTTCTGAGCACACAGAGCTGAAGAGCTGGATGCAGGAGGTATGAAATGAATCGTGGCCAAAACCCTTTAAGCTCAGAGTGAGGAGAGGTTTAAATGAATAAATTTTACAACAAAATGGGCATCTCAAACTGTTCTGCTGCTTTTTTGTGTACATCATGATGCCCACAGATTGAACTGTATTTTCAATGTGGTAGATTTCCTTTTAAAACATAAAGTAAGGGTCACACCATAGTATTGTACCACTCAAACTCCGAGATGCTCCCAACCAGGTGGCGAGCAGTGGGCTGCTCCAAAGTGGAGTGTTCAAGGTGGTGTATGCATCAGTGGCGTCATCTCGCTCAAGAGAATTGTCTTTGTATGGAACTGAAGTATGGAGGAAGGGAAAGGACCCCTAAAGAGAAAAATAACAGTGTGAGAGAAAAGCCGGGGGACATTGCTCCTAACAACTGGTGATTCCAGCACAATTGCGGCACGTACAGTACATGCCGCAATACGCCGTGTGCTTTGGACCCACGCGCTCCAAAGCACGGGGGCGCCGGCCCCATAGACTTGCATTGTCAGCGGCGCGTATTCGCCGCTAACAATTAACATGTCAATTCTCCCCCGCGCGTACGATTGTATTGTATGTGCGGGGGGGACAAACGCGTAATCCATAGCTCTCTGTGAGGCTATAATTACCGTAATTGCGGCGACATCTCGCCATGTATAAAGTGCAATACGCGGTGGTAATACGCGGCGACATGCCACAATAAGCCGTGTGAACATACGTTGAACTGCATGCTGATTATTTCCTTAAATATCTAAATCAAAGGACAATCCCCTGCTATGCTCATTAACTTTCCATAGGGGGTGCTGCAGGCAGACAGAATTTTCTCATGTACAGGGGCAAAATAAATTTCTCAATTAAAAATTCTTAAATAGCTGCCCTGAGTCTTTATTCATCTCCCTGTAATGTTTTCAAAGTCTGTCCTGAAAAAGCCACACCCCTTTGGTCACCCGATCTCCAGGACTGGACACAAAGCTAGTTCCTGTGTGTGGGAGACACAAATACTGAGCCTTATGCTCTCTTACAGTTGATACGAACTGGAGAAAGTCACGAAAATTTGTTCATTGCCAAGGTGCCCGACTGTGGGGGGAAAATATGATATAGAAAGGTGGTATAATTTTGCACTGGAGAACTCCTAAATCTTTGGCTATTCAGTGGATTTAAAGCTTTGTATCAGAAACACAGAGCTGTGACTACTGTACAGATGGATTCAGGAATGATTCAGCACAGAATGTAGGACCGAAGATCTGAAGCAAATCTATTCCATCACCGTGTAGGACATGTCCGGACACTGCTCTCATCCAGTAGTTACTGAGCTCCCTCAAAGTACAACATTAATTGGTTCTGGAATGACTATTGTCGGCAGAAACTATAACTCTATGGGAAACTGGAAATTGGTTCTGAAGCCTCAAATTGTCCCCAACATAATACAACATGGGATGAAAGAGAATGGAGCGGATACTAATCCAGATAAAGCGCGTCCGGACCATATAACATCAGAAAGAGCTGTGGAAATCACTTTCTATGATGAAGACGGGAGCTTCTTTGGGTCATGGGGCTTTATTACAAATATGGACCAGAAAGAAGAAATGGGGGCCTTCACCTGGTGTCCAATGGAGCCCCTCATCCTGGCACATGTAAGAGCGTTTCAGGACATGTAGTTTCCGCACTGTACTATAGAGAGGCGCTACTAGACCCCCAATCACTGCATGCACTGCAATAATATGTACAAGAGCAGTTCAGGATATGTAGTACCTAACTGTACTGTAGAGAGGCGCTACAGACCCCCAATCACTGCATGCACCTCACTAATACATGTAAGAGCAGTACAGAACATGTAGTACCGCACTGTACTGTTGAGTGGAGCTATAGACCTCCAATTTACTGCATGGGACCTCACTAATACATGTAAGAGCAGTACCGAACATGTGGTACCGCACTGTACTGTAGAGAGGCGCTCTAGACCACATCAGAGAAAGCTTCAGCCCGCCGTCCCCACCACCCTCCTCTACCCCTGCAAACTGCTCTTCCCCCTTAACTTGCTGCCCCACGGTCGCGCATGACAAGCTCTCCTCTTTACTGTCCAAATCCAAACCCCACTACCTGTAGTCTTGATCCATGCCATCCCACCCCATCCCCGACCTCAGTGCTTCTATCATCCCGCCCTCACCCATCTCTTCAACCTATCAATAACCTCTGGCATCTTCCCTTCTGCCTTTAAACATGCTACTATCACTCCAATCCCTTAAAAAAAACCCTTGACCCCTGCTCACTGTCCAATATTGCCCCATCTCACTGCTCCCTTATTGTTCCAAACTCCTCGAGCAGCACGCTATCTTCAGCTGTCCTCCCACCTCTCCTCCAACTTCTTCTCGACCCACTACAATTGGTTTCCGACCCCATCACTCTACTGAAACCGCCCTAACCAAAGTCACTAATGACCTAGTAACTGCTAAAGCCTCACGACACTATTCTGTGCTTCTCCTCTTAGACCTGTCCTCTGCTTTTGACACTGCCCGACCTTCCCTCCTGCTACAAATCCTCTCCTCCTTCGGCATCCGGACTTGGCCCTCCCCTGGATCTCCTCGTACCTCACTGATCGGACCTTCAGCGTCTCTCACTCTCGCACCACCTCCTCTCCCCGGCCTCTCTCTGTTGGTGTCCCTCAGGGGTCAGTCCTGGGCCCACTACTCTTCTCTGTCTACACTCTTGGTCTCGGTCAGCTCATAGCTTCACACGGCTTTCATTACCACCTGTATGCTGACGATACCCAACTCTACATCTCTGGCCAGATGTCATTCTTCTACTCCCGGATCCCTGACTGTCTGTCCTCCTTTCCTCCTTCTTCTCATCACGTTCCTAAAACTAATGTGGAGAAAACAGAAATCATTCATCTTTCCACCTCCAATACCCCTTGCCCCTGATCTCTCTATCTAAGTCAACGGCTCTACACTCTCACCTGTTCCGCAAGTCCGCTTGTGACGATTCGGTGGATCCGCTGGACCACCGCAAGCGGTGGTAGTTAAGCCACGCCAGGGAACGGAGTCTAAGTAGCCCCCGGTTTTCCCCCTGAGCCGGCCGCAAAGCGGGATGGATTGTGCGGCGTGAGGCTACCAGGTCGTTACCCCTGACGTGACTTGCTTGCGGTTTGGGGGCCGGGGGTATGCGTGGTACAGGATCGTAATCCAAAGGCGTAGTCAGGAACAGGCAGAAGGTCAGGGCAGGCGGGCAGAGGTTCGTGGTCAGAGGCAGGCAGACGGTCAGGGCAGGCGGCAAACAGGCAAGGTCAGGAAACGTAGCAGAATGGACTGGTACACGGATAAGCAATATGGACACTAGGACACCCCAAACTCTCACAAAAGCACACCAACAATCTGGCAACAGGTGCCGGGGGCGGATACATTATATAGGACCAGCGCCCGGCAATAAGCCAATTACCGGGACACTGGCCCTTTAAATTTAAACCAGCCGTCGCGCGCGCGCGCTAGGGGCGCGCATGCGCACGACGGCCGGGACAGACAGGAGCGCCGTTCACCCGGGGCGGGGCCAGGAAAGTGAGCCGGCGTGGGGACGAGGGTGGCCGCGGGGGGACCGCAATGCCCGCGCCGCGGCCCTGGCGGGGCAGGGAAGCGGCCGCAGGGGCGCGGTGCCCGCGGCCCCTGACAGTACCCCCCCTTGGTTTCCCTTTTTTTTGAACCTAGCAGGGATCGGGGGCAGATTGCCTTCCGGCTCCCGAACGCTCCCGGCCCGAACCCTTCCCCAGTCGATGAGAAAAAACCCCGCTTCCCCTCACTGTCTTCTGGCCCAGCACCTCCTTGACCTCAAAGTGTCATCCGATTCGGCCCAGGAAAAGGCGAGACAGTCTCGGGAGAAGCGATTCAGCACCCGGGCCTTGAGGAGGGGGAGACATGGAAGGCGTTCGGGACCGCGAGTGGGGGGCAAGCGGAGTTGTAGGAGACCGGTTAAGCGACAAAAGTCCACAAAAGGACCCAAAATTTGGGGCCCAACTTGTAGTGGGTTTCCCTTAAAAAAGGATGATTTGGCCGTAGCCCCCCTATCCCCTGGCTTAAAATACAGGAGGAATTTCCCCGGGGCCCTTCGGCTGAACCTTAGTCGGAGGAACCCTGAAGCGGGCCTGACGAGTGCCCCTGCCAGAGTGACTTGATGTCTCGTTTTTGGGGCATCCACGGCAGGAACGTGACACGAAGCGGTAGGGGGGGGTGGGGGGGATGTAACCAAAACATAAAAAAAGGGGGGCGGCTTTAGCAGACCCCGAGTTAGGGAATTGTAAGGGGAATTCGCCCAGGGGAGAAGGTCAGCCCAATTATCTTGCGGGCGACACAAAATGTGCAGATAAGCCCCCAAGTTTGGTTGCCCCTCTCCATGCCCTTTGGTCGAGGGGGTCGAAGACGAAAAGCCCAGCGGACCGTAATGATACACAGAGCCCGCCAGATTAGACAAAATGGACTCCCCTATCAGAGGTGATGGCGGGGGGGAGCCCATGTAACCGAAAGTATGGTGGAAAGAAGGCTGGGCTAGTTGAGGCGACGGGGGTTTTAACCCGGGCAAGGGGACAAAATGGCCATTTTGGGAAAAAACCTGTAAACCCCCACCCAAATGACCGTTTTTTCCCGGATGAGGCCGGCAGGTCAGTGAAAAAGTCCATAGAATTTTGGGTCCACGGCTTCTAGGCACAGGGAGGGTGAAGCGACCCGGGGGGGCGAGGGACCTTGTTACGAGCACAAGGGGCCCCGGCGAGACAAAGCCCCCGAACGTTCTTGCTGGAGTGGGCCCCAGTAGTTCTGGAGATGAATTTTTTACGGATTGTGAATCCCGGTGGCCCGCAGTTTGGGACGAATGTCCCATTTGAGGTTCTGACCCGAAAAAGAGGAGGCGTGGGTTTTCCCCGGGGGGTCCCGTAAAAGGGTTACGGAGCGGGCAGAAGAAGCGTTCGGAGGAATAATGTGTGTAGGGCGGCTCCAGCCTCCCGTATCAGGGTCTGGAGAGACGTCTGCCCGACGTTTTTTTCAGCTGGTGGAAGTGTAGGAAAAAATTAAAAACGAGCAAAAAAAAAAAGCGCCACCTGGTTGTCGCGGATTAAAAACGTGGGCAGATTGCAGATAGAGAAGGTTCTTGTGTTCCTTTATTTCGTTGGGTTGAGACCCCCTTTCCCAGCGGTGACCCCATTTTTGGGCCCCAATTTTATAGCGGATTTTTCCCGGCCCCCAATGGTGTAGTTGCGCTCAGCTGGGGTGAAGGTCTGGAGAAAAAAACCCCCAAGTTCGCAATTTTCCCCGGGGGTTTTGAAGAAAACGGCCCCGGCACCAACTGGGGGAGGCATGATTCTAAGCAAACGGGCGTGGGGGTTTCGGAACGGGAGTCGGGGTGGCGGAGCGAATGGGGTTTTCAGGTTTGAACGCCTTTTGACCCCGGGGGGCCCAGGATTTGGGGGTCGGCCCCCTTCTTGGTGGGGCAACCAAAGGGGGTGCCCCCAGGATGAAAAATTGGGGAAATAAATTGCCTATAAAGTTGGCAAAGCCTAAAAAAACGTAAAAGGCCCAAAGGGCCCTACTGGACGGGCCATTCAGGACGGTGGGTTTGGGGTGGGGTCCATCTGAAGCCCTTGTCGGGACCGATATCCCAAAAAAAGGGCAGTGGGGTACGTTCAAACAGACCTTCCCCAGCTTGGCATAAGTTGGTGCTCCGGAGGCGTCTGAGCACCTGGGGGACGGGGGTGACGGTGGGTCTCAGGTTGGAGAATGATGAGAATGTATCCAGATAGCAATAACACAAAGTAAAAAGGGTCCCGGGAAGATCTATTCACAATTTTTTGGGAAAAACGCCGGAGCGTTAAGAGACCAAATGGCATGACGCGATACTTAAAGGGCCATCAGGGTATTAAAGGCTGTTTTCCCCGTCACCCTTGTATGGAATCGATTTTTAAGCCCCACGGAGACCCAATTTAAAAAAAGATTTTTGCGCCACGAAGGGGGTCAAAAGTCGGAGTTTAAAGGCAGGGGGGGTACGATTCTTGACTGTTATTTTTTTCAGGGCCGGAATCGATTCAGGGCCCAAGGGTCCCATTTTCTTCTCGCGAAAAAGAAACCCCGGCTCCCCGCAGGTGATGAAAACTTACGTAGAAGCCCTTGCGTAGGTTCTCTCGGATTAGTGGTCTAGCCCTTTTTCTCCCGGGCGGAAAACGGGTAAAAACCCGCTCGAGGGGGTAGTCCAGGGTGGATCAATAGGGCAATCGAAAGGGGCCCGGGCGGAGGCAAAGTTCGGCCCCGTTTCTCGGAGAAAAAATCAGAAAAGTCCTGGTTTTGGAGCAGGAGCCTGGGGAGGAATTTGTGGTTTTTGGGAACGGCAATTGAAGGAGCGGGGGGACTGCCCCAAGGCATGAGAGTGCAGGCCGGCCCCAGAAGAATCTCGCCCGGTTCCAATTCAGGGGTGGGCATGTCTTGCAACCGGGGGGCCGGGGATCTCAGAGAGGACCCAGGGGGTACGAAGAACTTATAGATTCCTGATTTTAAGCCCCATTTTGCAAGATGAGGGGGCAGGCAGAACAAAGGACCTTGAGGCATTCGCCCCTGAGGAGGACCGAACAAGGGTTTTGCGGGAGGTCACTGGAAGCCGGTACTGAGACACCAAATGCATGGCTAATGAAGTTACCGGCGGACCCCGGTCCAGGAAGGCGGTGGTTGGAAGGTGCTGTCGGCGAGGTTCCCCAAAGAAAACCCAAAGGGTGCGGGGAGAGGCCCCATACACTAGGGTTGCCTTCCTACGAGCCCCAGGTGCGGAAATTTCCCGGGCGCACCGGACGTCTCCCTGAGTGACCCGGAACCGCCCCAAATAGAGCACAACTGCCTGAGACGTGCTGCGAGGTTCCTCGGGGGAGATGTGCCCTTTCCACCGCTAGGTTGTCCTCAAGAACCGTTGGCGGAGGAAGTGGGGGGTTGGAAAAACAGGAGCTAGGCGAGGTAGCCGCCCGTGGGCGGGTGGATCGCGTTGGGGACGGAGATCCTGTTGTCTTCGGGAAAGGAATGATCCGGGTGGAAACCGAAATCAGTTCTCCAAGGAGGTAGGAGGTCGCGCCCGCGAGCTGTCCCTTATCGTCCCGAAGGCCTTGCCCGAAAGTAGCCCCCCAGAGCCTCGTTGTTTTCCGGCGTTCCGAGGCTTTGAGGCGGAACTGCAAAGAGTGTGTCCCACGTGGAGTCGCCCCCGTCGGAGGCGGAGCAGGCTGCGGCAGTGAGGAGGTGCGACCGGGTTCCTCAAAAAAGGTCCGGAACCCCCCGGAGGAGGCTTTAAGTAGCGTTAGGGGTTTTCCTCGGTCCCACGCGGAGTGGCCCCGGCCCGAGCTTCGCCCGGTTTGGAGGCTAATAAAAAAGGGGACTTTAGCCCCCCTCAGTGGGAAAATTTTGTCCCAGCATTCGATGTGTATGAACATGAATGATGAAAACCTCTGCACTTTTGGGGTTCCATATAGCGACGCGGGGGAGGGGAGATGCGAGAAGGTCCCGGTGCCAGAGCGGAGGAGCTGAGGTGCGGAGCAACTGGTGCAGGGGGACGGCGCGGCTGCAGGCGGAGGTAGGGGAGCCCCCGAGGTTTTGATCTGGGTCGAGTGGTCGATGGCTGACTCTGTGGGCGCGGCTGTCGTAAGTTTTCCCCGGAGTTGGGCGAGGTACCCTGCGGAATCCTGGCCCGATTGTTTCTGTGAGATTCGGTGGATCCGCGGACCCCGCAAGCGGGGGGGTAGTTTGCCACGCCAGGGGAAAGGAGTCTAAGTGCCCCCGGTTTTCACCAGAGCCCGCCCAAAACGGGAGGACTTGCTGCGGGTGAGGTACCCGGTCGTTACCCCGACGGGATTGCTTGCGGTGCGGGGCCCGGGGTACTGCGTGGGCAGGATGTAATCCAAAGCGTTTGTCAGGAACAGGCAGAAGGGAGGGCAGGCGGCAGAGGTTGTGGCGAGGCGGGGCGACGGTCAGGGGGAGGCGGCAAAAAGGCAAAGGGCAGGAAACGTGGGAATGGATGGTACACGGATAAAACAATATGGACACTAGGACCCCCAAACTCTCACAAAAAACACACCAACATTTTGGCAAAGGTGCGGGGGGCGGTACATTATATGGACCCGCGCCCGGCAATAACCTTAAGGGACAAAGGCCCCTTTTAAAATTTAAAACCCGCCGTCGGCGCGCGCTAGGGGCGCGCATGCGCCGAGGCCGGGGCAGACAGGAGCGGTTCACGGGGAGCGGGCCAGGGTAAGTGAGCCCGGATGGGGACGAGGGTGGCCGCCCGGGGGACCCCAATGCCCGGCCCCGGCCCTGGAGGCAGGGGAAACGGCCCCCAGGGGCGCGGTTCCCGCGGGCCCCCAGACCCCCGCTTTCCTTGGGGAATCTAGACTCCCCTCTATCTTCAAACCACATTCCCAAAACCTACCTCTTTTTGCCGCCTCCACTGAAAAAAATCTCTGATCCCCTCATTCCCCAACTTGACACTACAAAAATGTGGTCCTGCACTTGTCATCTCCGCCTAGACTACTGCAACATCCTTCTTTGGCCTCCCAGCTAGCACCTCGGTCCCCTCCAATCCATCCTTAACTCTGCTGCCCTTTTTTATCCACCTCTCTCCTCGCTACTCCTCTGCCTCTCCTCTCTGCCAATCCCTTCACTGGCTTCCCATTGCCAGCAAATTCATTTCAAGCTACTAACCATGTACCTACAAGGTTCTCCATAACCTCTCCCCCCCATACATCTCTGCCCTAATTTCCAAATATCCCCCCTCACGCAATCTCCGTTCCTCACAAAACCCTTCTTCTCTGCTCTCCCTTATCAGCTCTTCACACAACCGTCTCCAAGACTTCTCCGTCCCTTCACCCAACTCTGGAACTCACTGCCCCAAACATCAGACTCTCCTCCTTTCACCAGCTTCAAAAGCAACCTGAAAAACCCATTTTTCAGGCTTGCCTATATACCTACACTAACCTTGTCAATACTTCCTCCACAGACATGTCTGCCCCTCACCTCCTGTCTCTTTCCCCCTCCTTGTAGATTGTAAGCCCTCACGGGTAGGTCGTCTCTCCCTCTGTCGTGCCAATTGTCATTAATCACTTATCATTGTACTCGTTTGTTATGTATGTAACCCCCTCGAATGTACAGCGCCCTGGAAAAAATGGCGCTTTAAAATAATAATAATAATAATAATAGACCACCAATAACTGCATGCACCTCACTAATACATGTAAGAGCAGTATAGGACATGTAGGACCGCACTGTACTGTAGAGAGGCGCTTTAGACGACAAATCACTGCCTGCACCTCCCCTAATACATGTAAAAAGCAGTACAGAAATTGTAGTACTGCAACGGGTACTGTAGAGAGGCGCTATAGACCACCAATCACTACATGCACTGCACTAATACATGTAAGAGCAGTATAGGTCATGTAGTACTGCACTGTACTGTAGAGAGGCGCTATAGATCACCAATCACTGCATGCACCGCACTAATACATGTAAGAGCAGTACAGGACATGTAGTATTGCACTGTACTATAGAGAGGCGCTACTAGACCCCCAATCACTGCATGCACTCCACTAATACATATAAGAGCAGTACAGGACATGTAGTACCGGACTGTACTGTAGAGAGGCGCTACTAGACTATAAATCACTGTATGTATTTTTCTAACTAGCAGGATTTGCAATTAAAGTAGGACAGGAGCATAATAGTACCAGAGTCCTCCAGGAGGCCCAAACATAATACAATGCTGGTTGACAAATAGTCAAACATATCTCTAACCTTATCCTTAAAAGGGTTTTCCCACCAAGCAGTTTCACAGAACCACAGCCAGCTTCAGACTCACACTTCCTGGTCAGGCTGTGGGCGGGTTTATAGCAGTGATTGGCATATCCGCTCTGCAATTTCTAGCAGATCCTGTTATAGTGACATGACTGCTGGAGGTTTGCAATCTGTAGTACACAAGGCTACAGAACTTTAAGGGCATATCCCCACGGCAGAGGATAAATACTGGTCGGTTTATCCGACTGGCATTTGTCCTGTTTTAGTGCCGTCCCCATCGCCGGAGAGGGGGGGGGGTTTCTCTGCAATAAGCAGAGAAAAGCCCTCCCGCTTCCCATTGACATGCACATATTCTGTCCGAAAACTGGACGGAAGAAATTGCATGTTCAATATTTTTCAAACCGCCGGGCGGAAAACCCGTGCAGTGGGGGCTGCTGCACGGGTTTTCCATAGCGGCCGGTGTGTTAGTTTGCGGCCGTTTTTTTTTAGACGGTCTGCAAAACCACAAATCGTCTGAAAAACCGGCCGCAAACCCGGTGCCAGGGGGGGGCATGCCCTAAAAGTTAAAACTTGTCATTACCTTAGATAAACAAGGGACTTGTGTAAAGATATAGACTCAGCAAGGAGTGACTCACCATGGTCAGAGGGAAATTTAGAGCAATCAGATGAGAGAAAGAGCTGGGAGAGGTGGTCGGTAACCTAGAGAAACTTGTGTACACTAACAGTAAATAAAATCTTCTTTATCTCCTATACAAAGTAAAATCAGCACAGCAATGTATGTAATGTCTTTATTAACCTTTTCCTACATGTTAAAAGCTTATCATTGTGGTGAGAAAACCCCTTTAAACACTAACTACCATAAGTTAGGGTTAGGGCTTGTAGGGCTTTTAGGAGTGAACCTACCTTTCAGGGGCACTCAACGCTCACATGGGCATCACTTCTAGGCAGGGCCAGGACAACGTGTAGGCGAAGGTAGGTGCCACTGCATCCCAGGCAGGAAAGGGCTACAAGGAGGTATGGTGTGGACTGAATTTTCAATTGGGGACACTATGTGCCTTATATGCCTAGGGCACCAGAATACCTTGTTTCAGTCCTGCTTCAAGGGCGACTATCTGACATCACTTCCGTTTTTTTTAGGTTGCCCCCTTACTGTAGGGAGTGGATGCACTGTTACATCCAACTCATCTGGTTCCCAAATCATAGGGGTAATATAGGGAAACTGAAAGTGAGGTTGGCAGTGGCACCAGAAGTTACACTGCAGTGGGAACAACATGAGCCCTGCAGCGATGCGGAAAGTTAACCGCTTAAATCACTGATAAATCCTAACCCAGATATTAAAGGGGTTGTCTCACTACATTGATTCCTCTTACCTCAGTCCTGTTTTCTTGGTTTCACTTTGAATTCAGGGTGTGATTTTCTGGTTTCCACTAGCGCAGTAGAAGCCAGGTCTGTAGCTATAGCAACCAGCACTGGCAGCCCATGAGGATAGATCAACCGGTCTTTTAGCTATAGCGACCTGAGGAGTTGATGCGCCCATACAAGAGGGGATATCTAGGAATAGGTTGGGACACTGTAAATGGAGATATATGGCACAGTGCCGTGTTTTTGCCAGATCTATAACATAAAAAGCCACCCTTGTAGTGAGACAACCCCTTTAAGCCTAAGGCGATTTTTACGCTTATCGAATTGCTTAAATCTGGATTGAATTTGACATTGACTTAAATCCAAAGCACAACACAAGTAACAAGCCTAGAGAGAGCTGGAATGGAAGTCTTTATGGTTGTCACCCAGCTGTGCAAATTATTATGCTTTCCCAGGGTGCTGCACATTTGAGGGGTGGGTACCTATATACATAATATAAGCCCAAACAAAGTACAGCGCCAACACTAATTGACTAACAACTGGTACAGAGGGAGAGAGCACCTGCCTGCAAGGGCTGACCGTCTGCAATCCGAGAAGCATAAAAAACTCCTACTTTTATAACCAAGTAATAGGAGTAATGAGGAGCCTTGACGGGGCTTGCAATCTTGAATCCCGTGGCCACGGTTATCAACTAATACCTCATATTTGATAGTTTTTCCATAGGGTCATTTTTTTGCCCAAAAGTACCGGAGAGCGGAGGGTTTCTGCATTTTGTATTGGCACCTAAAAAGTGCTGGGCACCACATGATCTGCATTAATGACACCTTTTTGTATTGCCTTATATATATGCAATTATAATAACAACAACCCACCCCCCCTACCCCCACCACTCACACAATGCATATTTCGGTTGTAGTTGTCTTATCAGTATTTTTGCATTTGGCAATCTCCCCATGTATTTACTGTGGCTTTTCTGCATGCTGGTGTGAACGGGTTTATCAATTCCATGTGCGTTTTTTATCATTTAGTTATCTCCCTAGTGGAGGGATGTGTGAGCTCTGTCAGCAGTTACCTGCACCTGTTTATTTTTCCCAAGTAGCATAGGGGCTGTGTTGCCTTCTACTAGGTTCAGTTTCAAAGTACAGCCATTGAGCTGTAAATATGGCCTTTGGTGTGTTTTTGGGAGTAAATAGTGTCCCATTTTTCCCTGTGATTCAAACTGTATTACCCACTTGAGGAGCACTGGAGGCTTTAGCAGTGGTCTCAAATTGGGGCCCCTCCAGCTGTTGGGAAACTACAACTCCCATCATGGATTTATATAATCTATAAAAAAGTGGGCATGACATGATGGGAGTTGTAGTTTCCCAACAGCTGGAGGGCCGCAGTTTGAGACCACTGGTAGGGGTAATTTTCATTGTCATTAAAGGGACATTTTCATCAGAGTAGTTTTTGTTGTTTTTTTTAGAATTTTTGGTAGTAATTTTTTATTTTGGCAATCCTACGGAATTAAAAATTACATATAATATCTTGTCTTTTCTATTGTGGTATAAAGAGAAAATATACTGAAGGCTGAGCAGACTGTTTCTTACTTTTATAGTTGCGGCTTATGTCTATGTAGTCCATTTTCAAGTAATAGGTAATGATATCATCATGCTCTATTGTTTTCTGGACAGGGGGAGATAAGATTAGATAGACCACATTGCAGTAAAAGAGAAATACATGAAGAATAATAATTGTTATTTTTTCAGCACTGGAGAGGGGGTTTTCATAAAATAGCAGATCCACTACAGAGCTCAGGTCCGGAAGAAGAACTATCCAGCAATCCTCTCAACACTGCTATCAGAGCTTACAGAGAGGAAGTCAGAGACAAGCCAGGATGTGATGCACATAGGAAAACTTTAAAAAATGATATATAAAAAAAACACTACCCAAGTTAAAAAAAAAACCATATCATAAATCATAATTTTTAATAATGAGAGCCACCTAGATCTATAAAGACTTTACACCACTAGTCGCTCCACTGAACGTGAATATATTCTAAAGGTGACATGGGAAATGAGCTGGGACTCCGCAGCGCCACTTTTCGGATGTAGTGCTCATCAAGACACAGACTTGCTGAGCCTTGTAATGTGACTGGGATTAGAGCCAACCACTCATCTGCAGACAGCTGCTTCAGGGTGTTTGCCCCTCATTAGTGGAAAGCAGAACACTGGTTGGCTGGGTGATGTCTGTAGGTGTAGCTCGAAAGGGATAATAGTTGTCATTAGGGAGAGGCATTATGTAGGTGTGTGGAAACTTATACACCATTAGTTGCTCCACTGAAATTTAAATTATTCCATGGAATTGAGTAATGCTACATCCAGTAGTTGTGGGGCAGAGTCCTTGTTCATTTCCATGAGCCTTTAAAATATATTCAAATTTCAGTGGACGATTAAGGGTGTATAAGTCTCTATACACCTACACGGTGCCTCTTCCTATAGAGGAACGTTACCCGAATGAGTAACCACTTGAGAAAATGTATAGCAAAAAAAATATCAGCTACCCAATAGGGGGATCAAAAATAAAAAACTTATTTCTTTCTTGCGGGGAAAGAATTGACTACATTTGACTAAAAAAGCAATAAAACAGCGGGTTATCAGTAGCAGTGACCCTAAACGGTAGGGGTCATTAAGGGAGCACACCAAGCCCTTAAAAAGGCAGCCTACGGGCATTGTGTAGATAAACCGAACCAAGGGAAATATCTCTGCAAAATTTTTAAAATTTGAAGGTTTTTTTTTGGGTTTTATGTCACTAGAGCTAAAGGACTTTGAAAATTTTAAAGTTTCCCCCCTTTTACCAATTTTCTGAGTACAAGGAGCGGAATGTTCAGCCGCACTCAAAAACCCTGTAGAAGAAGGAGGTGCCCCTACCAGATTTTGATGGTTATTTAGAGATGGGGGGAACATTGCTTTAACCTTAAAGGGGTTCTATTAGAGCTTCAGCCTGTCAGGTCCCTGTAATTTTTAACTGAGGGCGGCTTGCTTGTCTGTTGTTTGCTCCCCCCTCCCCCCCCCATCAGCACACAGGCAGCACGTAATTCTATACAGGGGGGGGGGGGGTTTGTCTGGTTCACCCGTGTGTGCCTGCCCAGGCTGTTGCAGGAGAGGGCTGATTAGGTGTAGAGAGGAAAAGAAACTGTGTGTATAGAGCGAGGGGGTGCTTGGTTCCTATATCCCTGCTTTTCTTAAATTCCCATCTCCCGCAACAACAAGGGCAGGGTTACATCTCAGGATGTTCACTAATACAGGGAAAAAATTTAAAATATTCACATGCCCGTCTGTATAGTATTTTTTATGTCCGTTCCCAAAAAATATCTTGATTATAGTAACAGACGGGCATCTGTCCCAAACTATTGTGTAGAGGGGGGAACGGGGCACCAGGGTTTAAAAACCAGGCGCTCGGCACAGACGCCCGATCCCCCCCTCCCCCCCCCTCCTCCTCCCTCCACCCAGAAAAACTGTGCGGGAGGGGGCCCCGCTCCCACCTGTCTTAAAGGTGATGAGTATTCAAAACCTGAAGCCGTAAGATAGGTCAACAGGTCGGCTACTTTGAGATTTGAGAACTGATGTAGTAAAATAACAGGGCTAGCTCAAAAACGTAGGACATTTGTAATGAACATAATTGCAAAGCTGCTGTTTTTTAAAGACTTTTTAATTAAAACCAATCATTTTGCGAGCAACCCCTTTAACCCGAACGCCTGAAAAGTAGTTGATGACCAGAACTTTTTTTTAGTTTTGCCTCCTTGCGTTTCAAAAGTTGTAACTGTTTTAGTGACGAGTTTGGGTGGGCCCTTTATTTTATTCGAGAAAGTTGTACTTTATGGGGGAATAGTTTAAGTTCCTTATAAAAATTGGAGAAATTTTTTTTTTTTTTTTTTTTTTTTTTTACCATTCACATTTCACACTTAATAACATGTTGATTAATTCTACAGGTTTTTCGGTCGGTGGAACATGATAGTGTAGGGTTTTTTTGGCGTGTGTAATAATGACATTTTTTTTTTTATTAAATATTTATTTTTATTTTTTTTTTTATTTATTTTTTTTTTACACTATTTTGTTTTTTTTTACTCTTTTTTAAACCCTGAAGGGAAACTGTTTTAATTTTTTTTTTTTTTTTCACTTTGGGAAATTTTTAGCATATTATATATACTAAACATTATAAATTTGTGTAAGTCTGCCCCAGGGGTGATAGGACAGCCCCAGTTTCCTGATCACTGGCTTCTTTCACAGACAGCCCTGGGCTATCTGGTCCCCAGGGGACTGTGTACCCCTCCCGGGCTCTTTTTTTGGGGCTCCGGGCGTTCCGAACCCGACAGGCGGGGGAAAACCCTTTGATTGTGCTGTGGTAAAGGGGACCCCCACAATCAAGGGTTAAAAGCACCGTGTAGTTTAACGACCTGTACCCGTTGATTTAATTGGCGGGGGTCGTTAAGGAGTTAAAGGGATTGTAAGGAGTAGAAAAAAGGCGGCTTTTTTCTCCTACAATCTGTCCAAGGTGCGCCGGTTTGCAGTCGTCAAAATTAAAGTTTCACCGGGTGAGCTGCACACTTACACAACCCCTTTGGCCAGGTGTGGGGCTGTTCCCTTTAAAAAACACAGCAATTTTTTTTCTAATCATGTACAACCCCCGCTCCGACTAAAAAAAGTTTTAAGGTTATTAAAATTATATAATTGTCAATTTTCCCTTTGAAAGGCCCAAAATGAATAAAACCCGTGGCCCCGCGCCCTCCTTTTATTTTATTCCCTTGAAGCATTTAGAAAAGAACAAAAACTAGGGGAAAGGTTTTTAATTCCAGAAGTAGGATGGAACGTGTGTTTCCAAAAATTCTTTTAGACGAAACTAATAAATTCAGCGAGGGGGAAATTTCTGAAAAACCCTTTTGGGGAAATTTGTGGTGAAATAAAAGGTTATGCCGTAAAAAGGGGGCTGATGGGTGACATGAATTTTTTGGATAAATAGGCGAAGTGTGAGGCGGTAAAAGGGGGAGGCACAAATGACAAATTTCATTCAGGCCCTTATGTTGAAAATGTTAGCAGTTGACTGTCTTTTTTTTCCCCCCAGCAACCAAACAGAGCTCTAGTGACCTTTTAGAGCTCATACAACCAATCAAGTCATAGAAACCAATCAGAGCCCATAACAACCAACAGAGCCCCTAGCGACCAATCAAGCCCCTGGCAACCAATCAGACTCATGGCAAACCAATCAGAGCCCATAGCGACCAATCAAGCTCTAGCAACCAATAGAGCCCCTCGCAACCAATCAGGCCCATGCGACCAATCAGAGCTCATGGAACCCTCGAGTCTTAGAACCATTCCCCAGCTCATAGAACCCCAAACAAGCTCGCTTTTCATTTCATTTTGGGCTTGGAAAAATAAAGCAGCGCCCTTTTTGGGGTTTCTTGGCTCTGATGGTTTTCATGGGCTCTGTTTTTGTCTGAGCTCTGATTGGTTGCTTGGGGAAAAAGACGTTTCCCGCTAGACGTTTTCATATATAAGGGCCCCGGGCTTGAGTAAAAATTTGGACACCCTTGTCAAATTATTTGTTTATTTTGTGAATTTTTCTTTGTTCTTTATCACAAAGGATGGTTTGAAAGGTTATTTTTGTAAAACCCTGTTTCCCCTTTAAAAAACAATCCCGGGGCTTTCTCTTTTCTCTGGGGTTGGTTTTCCCTGCTATTCCTCTGAGTGTATGACTGAATCTGTCAGTGGGTGTTACCATTCCCTTTTTTCAGAGGGGCGTGTCCACACACACTTGGCTATGTTACACGGGTTAATTTCGGGACGTATTTTTTGTGTGTACGGGGGCGGCGCCCCCCGGCCCCCAAACATCATTATTCCGGGGGTATACGCCGTGAATAATTGACATGTCTTTCTCCCCCAGCCGCCGTTTGTGCGAGAGGGAGAGGAGACGTAATCCTAGTTTCTTGAGTTTAACTGGGACGTATTTTTAGCCCCAATTTTCGGGAGTCGGGCGAATTACGGGCTGAAATGCCCAGAATAAGCGGTAACTAGCCAACTGTCAGCCCTGATTGGACAATTCAGACTGAGCAGGGAACACCCCCAAACTGGTAACACCCTCTGACAGATTCGTATACATTTCTAGGAGGGAAAAACGAGGAAGCAAAGCCAGAATAAAGAGAAGAGGTCCCGATTGTTTTTTCACAGGGAAAACGGGGATTCACTAAACCAGACAAATCAGGGGAGGTCAAGTCCTTTTTTAAAAAGGTTGACTAAACTGTTCTTCAAAATTTTGGTTTTCTTGAATGCCCTTTTGTTTAAAAGTGGTTCAGCAAAAACCCGTTAAAAAAAAAAAATTCATGTTTGGGTGTCCGAACCTGATTTTTTTTTTTTGCGCTGAACTGTACAGAATCAGCTTCAAAACCCCCTTTACAGTGTTTTATTTTAAAAGAAATGCATAATGCATCGCACAAATTTTTTTCCCTAAAAAAAAAAACAGGGCAATTGTGCTCAGATTCCACGCTAAAATAGCAAAACTGCTTTCAAAAAACCTGCCGTGTGAAAAAGTACCCCTTTCAATGCGAGCTAGATACACCCCCTTTTTAAAACCCGTAAAAGCTAGCGTATTTATGTGATCCCCGTACGGACTTTGTGGTGTCTGTGATTAATGGATACCAGTAATCCCACTACAAGGAGGCCAATGCTAATTAAGTGACACCCGTCAGTAACGCAGGGAATGGAGCCGCTCTGTTCCCTCTTTTTTAAACCCTTTAACTTACTCGATCCTGGTCTAAAGATGAGAAAAGCAACTGCGCACCCTCTCTCCCTCGATCGGCACCCGTGACAAGGTTGCGGGTTGCCCATTTTTAAAATTGCAGCTGAAAGCCTTGTGAAATTCTATCGGTGCCTGTATGAAATTCAAGGTGGGCTACACATAGTCGAAAACCAAAACCCAAAAAACGCTTTGAAACCCGAGTATTTTGTCAGATTTTGTCCAAAGCGGGGTTTCTGACTATTTTTTGGGGATTTTTGTCGGTTTTTTGTGTGTTTTTTGGGCATTTTTATTTTAAAGTATAGAAAAATTCATTACCTTGTATAAAACAACGGGCAGTTTTTCAGAAGAACCGTCCAAAACCACGGGAAAACAAACGCTGAAAAAAAGTCCAAAAAAATGCCGGGGGTTTACATAGATTCAGTAGTAAAATTTTTCCCCCTGGATCGTCAATTTGTCAAAATTGTTTCTAAAAAAGCCCCGGGGGCCAAATAGGACAGAAAAAAAAAAACCTGTGTAGACTAAGGGTTTTTTTTGTATTGAAGTTAGTGCTCATTTTTTTCGGGTTTTCGGCAGTTCCCAAAATACTGAAACCCCGAAATCCCCAACCCGGAAACCTCTGCTGTTCAAAATGAGAAGGGTATATAAGACAAGTCCCCTAGTAAAAAATGTAAAAAAAAAAAAAAAGTTTTTAAAATATAAAAAAAAATGTTAAATATTTAAAAGTTGAAATCGCCCCCCTTTTGCCTTTTCAGAAAAAAATAATAAAAGGACACATTTTTGGATCCCCGTCCGAAGTTTTGATTATTAAAAATTAACATCATTTATCCCGAGGTGAAAATTGTAGAAGAAAAAAAAATCCAAACGCAAAATTTTTTGGGTTTTGGGGGAAAATTTTATGCCCCCCCAAAAAATTGGAATAAAAAGTGATAAAAAGTTCATCTATCCCAAAAAGGTACAAATAAAAAGTACATTCAGTGTACCCTCATGCGGTCACGGGTCTTTTCCCCTTGGGCAC